>OMKL01033563.1:0-10065 GCA_900302295.1 Parasudis fraserbrunneri
CGGGGGAACTTCTGACTGTGTGAGGGTGGGGAGGGGGAAGGCTTTGTTGGAGCAAGGTTCTTGCTGTGGGATGTGCAGAGCATAATCAATTATTTATTGACACAAACATGACACAAACAACAAAACTTGTTAAACAGTAAATGGACTGCATTCATATAGTGCTTTCATCCAAAGCACTTTATGACTTAAGCCTCACATTCGCCCATTCACTCACACACATATCAATGGCAGAGGCAACCATACAAGGCATCGACCTGCTTGTTGACAGTAGTTAGGGGGTCAGTGTCTTGCTCTCTGACATGCTGCCAGGAGGAGCCGGGATCGAACTGGGGACCTTCAGATTACCAGATGACCGCTGTACCTCCTGAGCCACTGCTGTAATCCCCGCTCTTCCCAACCCGAATCAGAACTCTTCCCAACCCGACTCTTTCATGAATGTTTGGAAGCTCCCTCCGCCATCGCGTGTGCACAGGCTGTCACCAGCTATTGTCACGGGGCTTGGAGGGCACTGCCTGCAGCTGGAACATAGGGGTCTCTGCCACTGTTGCCCCACTGCTTGCTGTGTTGTTTCAGCTCAGCCCTCTTAAGCTGGAGGAGATGCGGCGCCAGTCGTTCCTTCTCTTCCTCCGCATTGGCCTGGTTTTTCTCCATCTTGCACCAGCTGCGAGTTTTTGAGGGGCCAAGAAGTGTTAACACTGCAGGATGATAGCATTGGCTCTGCCTCGTCCCAGAGCAATGGCCTACGCCTTGGCGAGGGAGAGGAGTGAGTGTGCAACAAGGTTAATTTCATGTGCTTCTGTATTTCTCCCATCCTTAGTCAGCTAGTGCAGGTAAACAGTCAGCAATCCAGCAGTGCTTGCTGTCGCCCCTGCCTGTGTAATAAGGTGAAACATTGAATTCTGCTGACACCTTGTCAGTCAGAAAATTGAGATGAGGTTTTGCCACCACTGAGGAGAGATAGCGAGGGGTCAGCACTGGAACCAGCTCTTCTTCCAGTTGAGGAAGTCCTTTGACACAGGAGACCTAGATGCCAGAGAGAACAGGAGCTGAGGCTTTGGCTCTGAGCTGACGCAGCATCTTCTCGTCGTTGATGTGCTCCATGATGTCTTGAAAGGCTGGAGCAATGAAGGCCTCTGGGAGGGCAGCTGTTTTCTTGTGGTCCAGTTGGCTGACCTTCACAATGGAGTCATGAGGAATGGAGTGATGTTGTTCTCAGAAGGTGTCACTCAGTTTACATGAGTGTCACTACTAATGTGTCACTACTAATGTGTCATTACTAATGGTGAGTAAATTGCAGTTGTCAAGGCCATGTATTTTTATAGTTAGCATTATATACTAGCAAGCATAGTGTTGTGATGATGAAGAGTTGAGTTTTGCTCAGCATTGACTTATGATTGCAAATGACGATAAAAAGAAAAACAAAACTGTAACCACAAAAACAATTAATTTAGACCTGGCTTCTAATTGAAACAGGCATTTAGCCTTTGTTCTAGTGACACCATCAAGCCAAACTTTTCAGGATAGATCATTCATTGCTGTACTCTGAATGTTGCAACATGATGCTTTTGTTAAACTACACACTCAATCTAAGACTCTGTTGTCCACCTCCGTAAATAATCTGTTTAGATTATTCCCTATCACTTTGTGATATCCTGCTGATGGTATAAATTTGTTAAGCTGATAAACCAAACTGTATGACTCTCAGCTCCAATCGAATTTCGGAAAAATGCATGGTAAACAGAAAGTGATGTGTTATTTGTGTTATATGTTTGTCGTACAACAGTGCGATGTGAGTTAGTATCACCATCGTTGATGAACAAGATTAAAAAGATTACAATCAACATCAACAACAAAGATGGCCAACCAACCCTGAACCAACCAACTATTCAATCAATCAATCAA
Organism: Parasudis fraserbrunneri; assembly: GCA_900302295.1. Lineage (NCBI taxonomy): Eukaryota > Metazoa > Chordata > Actinopteri > Aulopiformes > Chlorophthalmidae > Parasudis > Parasudis fraserbrunneri. The sequence continues at coordinate 1,903 of OMKL01033563.1, forward strand.
TCAACCAATCAATCTTTATTTATATAGCACATTTTTATACAGTTGCAATGCAATGTGCTTTGCAAACATCAAAAGGAAGTATTTAATGAGTAAAATATCAGTGATAATACATATAACAGATTAAAATAGGGTGATAAAAAGATACAACAAATGGAAAAATGGAGCAAAGTCAAGTGGCTTTTTATATAAAAGCAACGCTAAAAAGGTATGTCCTAAGTATGCATTAAAAAACATCAACAGTCTTTGCTGTCCTTAGCTGTTCAGGTATATTCCAGGCACTACCCGGCAGGTAGACCATTGTATTGCAAATCCTAATGTTAACCACTTTTCTTGGCTGTGACCAAGCAGCTAGTATAAGTCGGTCTGTCCGTCGGTCTGTCGGTCTGTCCGTCCTGACAATTTCATCAATATTGTTTACACACATTGGTGTGCCAGTGCATCACAAAAAATATCACACCCGTCTGCCTGATGCTATAATCAAAGGTCAAAATGTCACATTTTTAATAGCCATAACTTGTGCACTGTGCGACCGATTGACATGACATTTTGTACACATATACAACTAACTACCCTCCAGTAGGACCACTCATGTCCGTCATATTGGATTTTCTGCCATTTTGCTAACTTTGTCCCCTAGTACTCCCAGGTTGGCCACCAGATTTTCATGAAACCTGCTGTGTGGCATCTAGGTACGAACGTCTTTCACTGTGTAATTCTAAATGTTGCTAGGCCAAACCATATGACTGCCACATCCAATAGAATCTTGGGAAAATGCGTTGTAAACAGGAAGTGAAGTGTGACTCATGAACACTTTGTCTGATTTGCACCACCACTTCCTCCACGATGGGGAAGAGGTGTGCAAAACAGGTTATGTACAATTCCCATAATTCTCAAGTGAATCTTGGGAGTTGAAGGAACTATGGAACTATTATCAGCCCTTATTGTCCATGCAAGGGACACCTGCACAAAGCATCAGATACTTCACAAAGTTGCAGGTCATTCATCACACACAATGACAGATTCCTGTCTGGTTTACTGTAATTGATTGTTGTGTTGACTTCAATATAGTCAGCAGTAAATATATGCACAGTGAATGAAACATAACTGGACAACTAACATACAGTTAATTAAAAAACAATTTACACAAAAAGCAGTGCAATAGCCTATTCATCCATAGCATTTTCACATGGCTTATAAAGGACATTCAGGTTTGAAACATCCTTTTCTAAACAACACCCCTGCTCATGTTTCATTGCTGAGCATATCTGTCTACCATTTTAGATCACCCCCCCCCCTCCCTTGTTGTCATGGCACTGCACTACACAGTAATAACAATTCCGTCTAAGGCTGATGACTCTCTTGTTTGTTGGTTTTGTCTTGTCTGGTTCCAGTGGTTCTTTTTCCACCCGTAAAGACCTGTCAGCACTCTGTGGCCGGCCGTCCCTGAGGACGCTTGATGTCATCTTGTGCTCCTGATCATTGTGCTTCCTGCTGCTCTCCACCATGCTGCCCTCTCGCTGCTCCGCCACTTGAAATCCTCGGCTGGCCTCTTCTCACCTCTTCTCCAGGACCATCGTGGAGTTGTGTGCTAACACGCTGCAGACAGCTCACTTCTCTCTCCTCCCTCCTGTCATGTGTAGAGGGATAGCAAAAAGATTCCTGCAGACAACCTGTTGCTGCTTAGTCAATGGACTTCAGCAGTTAGTAAACTTCATGTGAAAGGGAAAAGAAAGACATTCTTCAAGAATCTACCGCTGTTCAAATCGCAGCCTTTAATATTTGATTCATTCAACTTTGCAGAGCCGTTCCTGGGCATAGGCCATACAGGCAGTTAAGTGGCATTTGTGTGGAAAGAAAAATACTGATTATAGATTAATAAATAAAAGAGAATGAAACATATAAAAATGTTGGGCACCCTCCTTCTTTTATTCTGCCATAAGATGAAGGAAGATAAGTCCCTCCCCTCTAAACATGTGGTTGTGTGTTGAAGGTGACATAGCGTCTCGGTATGAGCTGGTAATGAGTGATTAGGGATGTATGCCAGAGAGGAGGGCAAGGGGATTGGACTGGTCCCAGTGAGGGTGAGGATGCCAGTCTAAAGGTCAGCCCTGCACCTTAGCAGTGTATGAAATCTAGCTTACTTACTGCATCAATTCCCAAGTCAATTCTATATGCAACTGCTTGTAAGGTCAGTACATTCTCCAATCTCCAACAGTGTACATATTTTACATTTAATGCTTTGTCATTTGTTGTGCCAGAAAGTATATAAAGCTGTTTTTCATATTGCAGTATTCCTGTTATTATAAACAATGTCTGAAATAGCCAAGGCTTTTTAACCTCCCCCCTTGAACCCTAACTTTTACCCATGTGTGCGACTGTGCTACTTCTGTATTTGACAGGGCATTCTCATCTTTTAAACTTCCTATTTTGATGTTGTTGTACCTGGAAATTCATCAGCTGATATGATGTGTTCATTTTGAAGATATTGTTAGTCCCAAAATGTCAAAATAGCACCTTTAAAATGATAACAGTAATTGAATGATATCTATAAAATGAAAAGGAGGTGAAAATGAACCTAAGGTACTACTTTTTGCAGCTCTCAAAGGTCCCAAGATTGCATAAATAAACATGAAATATTTGAACAGTCAAATTTCCAGGACCGTTTATGCAGCCATTTTAGTGAAATTTATATTTTCAATGAAAATTAGTAGTTACAGTAGCTTACATGTTTTATTCAAGACAACTTTGCCACCTCAAGTGACTTACCGGAGTCAGATTTGTTTTCTTACATATTTGCTTTCCTTCATAATTGTGCTGCTTCAGGAAATGTGGGATAACAACAATCATTGTATGGATACTCTCAAGTCAGTGTATCATAAACTGATGCGCTCAAAGACATTATAATGGCTTCAAGTTGCACAGAACACAAACTTCCTTTGTAAAGGATTACATTGGAATTTACAACAGACCTCTGACATGTTTCATGAAACATTCATGAACAGCCTTATTATAGATATATAACATGATGACATAGCGTATTTCAAAATAAAAGTCCCTTAGACAACACAGATTTCACTTTATTGTGCCTGTAGAGATTCTGTGCATACGTATTACAGTGTGTTTGAGCTCTAATAAACATACACTCTTCACAAAATTAAGTATGAGACTGAGAGAGTTTGGTCCAGAGCATCAATGAATTTGGTTTTGTCATGTGCCCCAGGCAGCCAAACCAAACCCTCTCAGTTGGTAAGGTCCTGATGGGAGTCAATAAAATTATTACATGTTCTTGAAGTTGTTTTTACATAATGCCGTGGTCTTAATGTCGATCAAAATGACGGTCTACTACAGGGGTCCTATTGGGGACCATTTTATAAATCCAGCCTTTTGGGGTTGGCATTATAGAGCAGTGGTTCTCAAACTATTTTCAGGAGACCAGTTTGTTGTGACCCAAAACGGCTACGCAGATTCTGTTGTCAGCTAAATAAGACAAAATATATCCTGTTTTTAGACTGCTAAACTACTAGCCTATACAGTGTTTTTCAACATATCCAGTATCATTAGGTAGAAGCTGACTGAAGTTTGGCTACCACGTCATGTTTGTCTGTTACTTGATAGGGGTAGGGGTACAATAAACTTCTTCAGTGCACTACTAATAATTAGTAACATACAAATAATTAACTAAATATGGACTAAGCACACAATAAGAAAGAGCACAAAAGAACTTTATTTTTCAATATGTTTAGAGCAGAGACAGATAATAGATCACCACAGATCACAGATATAGGCCACAGAAAGAGATGACAAGTGAAACAACATATATTTTACATTCTCTTTTACACAGGAACTTACACAGGATCAATTTGACTTGGTAAAAACACAATGGTGCCAGATTGTCTCTTGTTTGATCATGCAGGCTATCAGGTATGGTATCTGATTGAAGCATGTCTGAGACAGACAATGGCTGCTGGTTATCCAACTCAAAGCCCCAGGATCCATTTGCAGTGCTGGCATCTCAAGCATCTCATGTTCATCTTCTGAAGAAGCTGAGACAATCCATTTAGTGAAAGGCATAAACACTCAACTCTTGGATCCTGATTGTTGGCGAAGCCTCCCATCCTGACCAGCTGACTGGAGCGGATTCTGGCTGTTATACAAGACAACTCAAGTCCTGAGGTGGAACATTGAGAAAGACAAGACAGAGGGAAATAAGACCATATGGCAATTTGCATATCATAATACAGCAGCACAGACTTTTAATAGGAGAGATATAATTTACAGGTGCATCAGACTGGGCTTTGAACTGAGATGGCTAGATACATAAAGTAGGCTACTGCACTGAGGTCTTCGATTTTATTATAAAAAAAGAAAAAAGAAAAGAAAAAAAGCATGATTTTATTGTTTAAGCCTGTCCGTGGACAGCAATGACATAATTTGTACCACATCATTAATTACATGACTGTTGTGTTGAGGCAAAAGAGTAACATTTATTTGATCATTTGTCATTCATTTGGAGCAAAACAAACAAACAAAACAGTTAACATTTTCGAGAAAGAACGAATTACCCACTTGCCATGAATATCTGGCATTGTACAGGAGTTGGGAATGATACATAAGTTCAGATGTGAAGCAAAATATTCACAATACACTGACAACATGTAATACTGAACAGAAGAGAGGCAACTTTCTCTTCAAGGGCTTTATAGCTTATTTGCAACAGACTTATGACTTGTTTCATGACACATTCATAAATTTGCATTTATAACAGCTTCATTACACATGCATGTGACCTTTGTGGAATTTGTTTGGTTTGGCTGCACAACAAACAAAAGATAATTACATTACAATGACAGTACATGAATAAAGTAATGTACAGGAGGGATTGAAAAGCTATTTTAGTGGTGGATTTCAAAATAGTCCCCAAAACTGAATAGATTCATGTAAACAGGAATCTGATGCTAGTTGATTTTTGTTGTTGCTGATGTTGCTTTGTTTTACATAGAGATGATCCAATCAGGGCTGAACAACGTTATTTATGAGAACTACCATTTTCCTGAACATTGATCATCAATTTGGACATTTCAAAACATAACTTGAAAAGTATTCAGGCCATCATTGTGCTGAAATTGAATGCCTAAACCATGGTGGCACATTCATTTAAATTGGTTACCAGTTTTTCTGGAGGTGTCTGGCTATGGGGAAATAATGGATACTCACCAACCAATCAGATTCAAGTATTCACCCAAGGTATGGCATAAAAGAGCTACTATAGGCCTACTTGTTTTCTCTGACATTTCCCTTTTATATCACACCCAGTTGAAAGGTTTGGCTTAATTGTCATATTTGTTAAGCATATGACCAGAGTTTGCACATATAACCTAAGCTGAAGCAGAAGACAGCCTATTTCTCTGATCATCTGAGTCATTTTAATTATTCAAACTGAATGTTACAAGCTCTGATGAATGGAGGGAACATCTATTGTTAAGATGGAAGACATTATAATGTATGCAAAGGTACTAATTTGATTGAAAGTAATGTATTTCATTGATTTAATTGTGAAATCCGCTATGCAATCATTTTCTCAAATATGGCACATAATGTATAATGAAGTTGTTATGAAATGTTAACCATTCCAGTGTGAATGTGTCATCATGAATCAAGTCAAGAGCATGTCAGGACTGTGCTGTGTAAACCCTCTCCAAAGAAACTATGACCAAAGTGGCTTGGATAAAGCAAGACAGCCTTAGCACACAAGATCCTTTTCTTGAGCACTTTATTCCATTCACCATGCAGACCATCTTTCATCATGGTTGTTCGGGTAGGTTGATGTATGGAATGAATACTGTATTCAGGCACTTTTCATCCCTATCAAAGTATCCTGATAAGTTGTCCTTGCACTCGGCAGACATATTATGTATGTTTTCAACAAATGTATTAATCTTCCTTGAATCTGTGGAACATGTTTGTTAGGTTTTTTGCAGAGAAACTAGTCTAAATATAATGTTAATTATTTATTTTCCAGCATCTCTGTCTTCCCTTGTATTGAACACGTCATTTTTGGTGGGTGTAGCACACACCACATTTTAAATTAATTATTTCCTTCCCTGCCTGGCTATCCCACGCCCAAGATACTTTTACAAACTGGGCAGTACATACTAGGTAGTGTTCCTGGCTCTAAAAAACAGCTAATTGATTAATTAAAGCTAATTCATTGCTTGTCTCCCCCTTGTGACATCACAAAGGCAATAATTCTGAAAAGCTTGTTTAGGCTTGTTAATCTAAAGACTTCAAACCCAGGCCAAAAAGCAAGGAGTATGTATGTAATTTTTCCCCAATGCTTAAATAACATTTCAGACTGCCAAATCCATACATAGACTAGGCAAAACCCATTTTCCATAATATGTCCCCTTTAACATTCATTGTGGTCAAGAACCATGACGCTCTTTTCTTTTTACAATGAAGGTTCTGAACAAGCTGATGGTCATCAGTAGCACTTTAAATCCAGACACACACACTACCTGCTTTTAAGAACTGCACCATCAGCGTCTCTCACAGCAAAACACTGTTGCTCATTTTGTCTGGTAAGCAAGAACGGAAGCTTGAATACTCTCCATTGATTCCAGTCTGCAGCATTTACCTTTATATCCCTCTATTTCATTGATGGTGTCTGTTGTGTAGGGTGAAGGAGTATTTGTTTACAGAAGCATCACAATAAATGTGACAGTTCCTTGTTGTTGATGCCTCCTCAGACTGACCTCATACTTTGCCATTAATGCAATCAAATAGCCTATGTGGCAGGGAACATGCTCAAAGTACGTCTCTGCTGGCATTTGTACTATATGATGTCATTAAAATATGACACCTGGACAGGTTATGCATTTCTCAGCTATTTTGTGATGCATAAAAAAAGCCTTTTGGAAACCTTTCAAATGCATCACTCCATGCATTGATCGTTGACAAAGTAGATGATGTTAAAGTATAGGTCAAGGTTGGTGAGGACAATGAAAAGCAAAACTCATCATGTTAGACTGGTTGGAGACCATAATGCAGAAACAACACACAGTAGCTGTGGCTAGATTCAAACTTGTGACATGATCGCCAGTCACACGTTGATATGGGCACGTATCAAGCCACTTTTATCATATCTAATATAGTAGTAATGTTTTAAATTCATAACCTTAGTAGTAATATTTGTTCATTACAGACACTGGGCAATGTTACGGACTGTAATAATGAAAATAATAGCTCTTTTGCTTTATATTAAACATCATGACTCCCTTTGGTATCACAGACTTGATTTTTGCTGTATTCTTAATTTCTTTATAGAAAGCAAGTCAGTAAAAAGAGAATTAAATTGTCATATGAAAGCCAAAAAGAGACTCCCAGGATCCAAACACATTAGGGAAGTCATAAGAATACGAGTTGGGATGAAGGTGACATTTATCATATCGGTGAGCATTCATCCTATGAACCAAATATACCAAAGAAGCCGTTGTTGGATAATGACTTGTTGGATACAATTGTTGGATACAGTGTGCACAAAAGAGGCAACAAAAAATGAATTCTGTCTGAATTTGTTCTTTTTTTTTTAATTGTGATGTTGTTGATCATACAAGTGTACAAACGCAAGCGCACAGAAGTTGATGCAGCTTGTTCAAGTTCAGAGATGGGTTCAGGGTCAGGTCCTGTCAGGCTGCATCCCCCCACTCCACTGGCTCCTCACGACTCTTCCTTATTGACGCCATGGATACTGGACGGTTCTACTCAGCTTTTGGCTCACTGGGTGATTCCATACAATAGGTAGCCTGTCTGAACATCATGCCCCACTGAGTAAACTTGGCTGGGCTCACACTCTCTGGGCTGCATTGGGTTTGGTCACACAACACAACCCACCTGCTGCACACATGCACTCACACACACGTACACATGCACGTAAACACACACGTACACATGCACGAACGCACTCCTGCACACACACACACACACACACACACACACACACACACACACAAGCACACACACACACACACACACACACACACACACACACACACCCACACACACACACACACCCACACACACACCACCAACACACACACACCACCAGATATGAAGCCCACTTTAATCCTCGAATCACACACTTAGTCAGAGAGCTGAGAGGAAGAT
>OMKL01033564.1:0-13252 GCA_900302295.1 Parasudis fraserbrunneri
CCTGATATTGCCTGCTTCCAGTTCAGTCATTGGCACTCATCCTGGAGTCTCATTCTCATTACAGCGTCATCAAATAGCCTATATTTATCACTAGTGCCCTGACAGTCTCATTCTCATTACAGCGTCATCAAATAGCCTATATTTATCACTAGTGCCCTGACATCTCTCTCGGTCATAGGAAATTATATTTATCACTGATGCTCTGGCATCTCTGTCATAGGAAATTATATTTATCACTGATGCTCTGGCATCTGTCATAGGAAATTATATTTATCACTGATGCTCTTGACATCTCTTATGTAAAAAGAAATTACCTGTTGTCTGCTAAGCAATCTCAGTTCCCATTTATTACAATTTTAAGCATTTTCTTCCCAAATTTGGTACTTATTGATTGGCCCACTCTGTCCATCTATCTCAGTTCCCCATTAATCTGTTGTATTATGTTTGTGTGGTCAGTTCTACCTGCGGGAGGAGGACTTGGGGAAGAACAGGGCAGAGGTGAGTCAGTCTCGTTTGGCTGAGCTCAACAGCTACGTCCCGGTAGCTGCCTACACTGGATCCCTCACCGACGACTACCTTACGCAGTTCCAGGTAAAACCTCGGCGAAAGACAGTATCTTTTTCAGTAGATCTTTCCTCTCAAAATCCAGAGGAAGCGCTAAAGCTTTACCTCATCCCTTTGTCCTGTTCGTAGGTGGTAGTGCTGACTAACTCCACCCTGGAGGAGCAGCAGCGTGTGGGAGACTTCTGCCACAGCAAGGGCATCAAGCTGGTCGTGGCAGACACACGGGGCCTGTTCGGGTAAGACCGTTGGCATTCCTCCAACCGTCCCCTCTGCAGTTGGTAGACTATTGCTTCATTTTTGCGTATGAACCACTCGTCTGTCCGTTGGTTTCTAACATTTGCATGTGTGCCTTTTTTGTCCTGTAGTCAGTTGTTCTGTGACTTTGGCGAGGAGATGGTGGTGTACGACCCCAACGGGGAGCAGCCTCTGAGCGCCATGATCTCCATGATCACCAAGGTCAGTCATTTGTATTTGAGCAGAGCAGCAACACGCACAACCACATGGCCAGTTCTAGTCAGATGCTGGACCGAGCATAAATCCAGTTGAAGTCAGTAGAAAAGGAAAGGTTCCTGTTCAGTTCTTTTTCACTTAATCAAGTATGAGTAACTTTTCCAGCAGAGTGCTCTTCAGGCTTAAAATACCTTTTTTACCCACTTCTACAGTCCTTAATTTACCACATATTGCTGGACAGTAGAAAGAAAATAAATATCACAATCTTCAGAAGGAAGTTTTTTTGACAACGATGGTATATCAAAATATATGCCTCAGTATGGATAATCACATGTTGGTGAAACCAGAAACCATCATTGGACAGAATGGTCAACACTCAAATATTTCAGAAATAATTTTCGGATAAATCTGTCTTAGAATTTACTTGTTATTAATTTAGAGCTCGTCAGACCCTCGCCGTTTTTGTTAACAATGTTGAAGAGCTCAAACTCTTTTGGGGCAGAGTTCAATTAAACCAGCCCCCCGTCCCCCCCTCCCTCCGTAGGATGCTGCAGGTGTCGTGACGTGTCTGGACGAGGCTCGCCACGGCTTTGAGAGCGGAGACTTTGTCACCTTCACAGAGGTCCAAGGCATGACTGAACTAAATGGCTGCCAGCCAGTTGAAATCGCAGCTCTGGGTAAGAACTACTTCCATTTAGAATGAGTGAATGTCCATTAGGGTTGGGTATCATTTGACACTTTTAGATTCCTTTAAAACGATGACGGTTTCTAAAAGGTTCCAAAATCGATACTTAAAAAAAATAAAAAAATCTCTTTCCAAATAAATGCTAGTTTTGTGAAGAAACATACTTGAAATGATATGTTATATATCGCCACACAAATCTAAGAAATAACCTTTAGAAACCATGACCGACATGCACTTTAAAAGTTGCTTCTTTATATTGCAAATGTGGCAGGGGTAGGACACCACAGATGCGTTTCTAGATCATAGTGTGTTCCAGGGATCCAGTTTTCCTCTTGAGACACTTTATTAACTCAGTTCTAATGATGGATCACACAATCTTGAGTTTTCAGAGGTGCAAACTTCTTTCCCAAAACGACACAGTGCAGCTTTCAACTTGAACTGCATTTCTTGTTCCATCATATAACCTTAGTTACACGCATAACCTGCACTCGCTCACTCTGTTCCTTCTGTACTGCCTCTAAAAGCCTGCAACCAGACAGCCCCTCAGCTCTAACACATGGCTGCACCAGACTGCTTACAGTATGTGCAGTTTATTTAATTGTCTAGTTGTTGTACTTAAGCCACTGAAAATCCACAAGAAAAAAAAGACGTTTGCTAGGCAGGATGTTTCACTGGCTGTCCCTGTATCTTCACTCGCCTGTTCTGGTTCAGGATTTGAATTCTGTCTTTCCATACTTGGAGTGTTCTGCTGTTGTCATGATGCTGTTCTGCTTATTGCCTGTCACTTTTGAAGTGCATGTGAGACTACTGGCTGGGCAGTAAGTGAGGGTAAAGTGCTGTGCAACTTTCCCGACCACAAAAGGGCAATTGATCATTATGCATAAGGTGCGGCACCAAAATTCATTGAGAGATTCGGTCCAGGTAGTACCGAGCATGTTGGCACCGGTACCCAACCCTAATGTCCATGTACCTTGAGTTATCTGTTCCACTGAATTACGTGACATGGTCTCATGTCTGTTCTCTTCTCTCCCTAGGTCCCTACACCTTCAGTATTTGCGACACCACTGGCTTCTCTGATTACGTGAGAGGAGGAATCGTCTCCCAGGTCAAGATGCCCAAGAAGATTGCTTTTGTAAGTGGTTGCCACTTATCACATCTAGCTACTGTACTGTCACCGTTTTTGGCATTAATCACCAAAAACCTTAACACTGCTCACTGCAGTGGAGAACAAGAGCTGTGGAGACGACACTAAATTACATGCCTATTTCATGTTTTGAGAGCTAATTATGATTTCAACTCAAAAGATGCACACGCATTTCGGATGTGGAAGCTGAGTTTTGCCTACAAGATGACGTTGGTGACAATAGGGTCTATTTATACAACTGCTGTTAAATTTTCCCTTACTCTACCGTGTATCATTTCCTGTGTAGAAATCACTCTCCTCCTCCATGGCTGAACCAGAGTTCATGATGACGGACTTTGCCAAGTTTGAGCGTCCAGGACAGCTGCATGTGGGCTTCCAGGCAATCCACGCCTTCCAGAAGAAACACAGCCGCCTGCCCAAGCCATGGAACCAGGTAATGCACTCATGCAATTAAGGAATGTGAAAGTGGCTTCAGGTTATGGCACCCCTGTGGGAATGTAATAAAATGCACTCTAATATGAGGAAGTGCATTTTATGGTGCATTGTGTAATACTTCTGCGATATGGTGATGTGTGTTTTCATTCCAGGCGGATGGAGATGAGTTGGTGACATTGGCTCAGGAGGTGAACTCGGCCCAGACGGGGTCAGCTAGAGTGGAGCAGCTGGACGAGCCCCTTCTCAAGAAACTGTCCTTTCTTAGTGCCGGCGACCTGGCCCCCATCAACGCTTTTATAGGTGGACTGGCTGCACAGGAAGTAATGAAGGTAAAGACGCCTCGCCCCCTCTGGCCTTCGATCGGGTGGCGTGTAATAGCTCAAATGAGGATTTGAGTTTGGAGGTTATGTGTCATCTATCTCCTTTCTTTTACACATGGGAGTGGGTGCTATGGTCTTATTGGTTATTTTGGCATAGGTGTTATTGAAGGCTTGTTGTGCAAGGCAGTGGGTTATCAGTATCGTGTGTTTTCTTACTGTTATCTCTGTCATGACATGCTCAGACATGTTGGGGTGCCTGTTTGTTTAGTTTGCTTGTGGTTTTTTATTTTTATAAAGGCAGGCCATTTACAGTGTTAACTTTAACAACTGTTAATAGCATTATACCAGTCTTGTGATTTCCCCTTCTCTGTCCGTCTGTATGCATGCATGCTTTCCTTCACATTTTCAAAATGTCTACTCTGTCAGGCATGTACAGGGAAATTCATGCCCATCATGCAGTGGCTGTACTTTGATGCCTTGGAGTGCCTGGCTGAAGAGGAAGGTCCCGCGCTCACAGAGGAAGAGTGTGCCCCTGTAAGTGCTGACTTGGACAAACACACTCGCACACACACACTCTTCGACACTGATGACAAACTCGCTTGTCGGTGAAAAGTGAATTAGCTAACCTCTCTCTCTGTCTCCATCGCTGTCTCTCCCAGAGGAACTGTCGTTACGATGGGCAGATTGCAGTGTTTGGCACCAAGCTGCAGGATGCTCTGGCCAAACAGCGCTACTTCCTGGTGAGTCCGCCAATCACACGCTTTCAGACATCTTCACTGGTGTCCTGTTGCCGAGGAGAATCTGGCAGTGGCATTTCCCCTGAACACCATTGTAATTTATCACACCCAGTTCCACATGGTAAAATCATTGAACAGTAAAACCTCAGCGATGTGTGACACTTGGATTTATCTTCTGAGTGCATCTTTAATATTTTGTATTCCCATCTTATCTGTAAAATTTGTAAATGGAACTGAAAATGAACTGTGTTCCCTTTGTCCCTGCTAGGTGGGAGCTGGTGCCATCGGTTGTGAGTTGCTGAAGAATTTTGCCATGATAGGATTGGCCAGCGGGGAAGGCGAGGTCATTGTGACGGATATGGACACCATAGAGAAGTCCAATCTGAACAGACAGTTCCTCTTCAGACCCTGGGACGTCACGGTATGTCTCTGCATGTTCCCTCTGGCACGTGTGGTGGTGAATGGAAGAGGCGGGGCACATGTGTTTGATTGTTATTGATTGAATGATGGGTCCAATCAGCGTTTCAGATGGACTTCCTGTTCATTGAGCCGTCTGTGTTTCCTTGTGATTGCTTCTAAGTGCACTAATGGTAACTGATGCTGGTAGTGGTTTAATGTCATGATGGAACCAGTAGATAAGGATATCTGTGCTGATTGGCGGTGGATCTTACTTCCGGAAGCTGAAGATGAGGTGTTTTGCCAGAGTCAAGGCAATTGTTTTTGTTTTTGGAAATGGTCGTGTGGTGATCATTGCTCCTTGCCTAAGAGGGGATTGGAGTTAATATTGATATGATTATGAGCATAAATATGCAAGTGAAAAAGCAGAAGCTACAGCAACAAATAATTGTTACTGTGGGGTATATTGACATCCATTCTTGGAAGAGTTTGATCTCTAGATGCAAAAGAAGCTTTTTTTTGAATGATTTTAAAAACTCATATTTACCTGTAGTGGGAATCCTTGTATCAACAGCTCTGTCAGTCAACTAGAGAAAGATGGTGGGGCTACTGGTTTGTTTACATTTGGATTACTGGTTGGCCTTTAAATAGTAATTGTTTGAGAAGTAAGAGCCCACAGTGTGAAAGACGCTTTCATCTCAGTCTGGAGTTGGTTATGTAGATGTTACCATACCATATGAACTGAGAAGAAAAAAACCCAGCGTGACTGCTTCAGCCGGCAACTTCATGGTAATTTACCTATTTCAAGCTCCGCCCCCTTGTAGCTTGAGTGAGGAAAGCAAAGCTTGAAAAAAGAAAAAGCCAGAAAACAAATCTTTGTTTCACAGAGGAAAGCAACAGTCGTGATTGGAGGGTCAAAGAGAGAGGGCTAAGCTTGAGATACGTCCATTGTGTTGGGATGAGTGAGCTGATGATGCCGTTGTGTTTGTATTTGATTAGAAAATGAAGAGTTGGTTATTAGTGTCATTGTTTGTGCGTCATCAGAAAATGAAGAGTGAGACGGCAGCAGCGGCGGTGAAGCAGATGAACCCGTCCATCAAGATTACGGGTCACCAGAACAGAGTGGGCCCCGACACAGAGAGGGTCTACGATGACGACTTCTTCGAGAGCCTGGACGGAGTGGCCAATGCACTGGACAACGTTGACGCACGTAAGACACTGAATTTGGATCTGATAGCCCTAATGGTGGTTTGTCTTTCTTCTCCCCTAATGTTTCATTTCAGTGTGGAATCTTTACTAGCAGTGGCGAGCTAAATAATCTAGGACTGGGTTTACTATGGCAGGACCCATGAAACGGGGTCAACATTCATTAGTTGGGCAAGTTGGAAGGCTCTAGCTTAAAAGTTGATAATAGCCACACCCCTTTATAAGTCTATGTGGAAAAATGGATGAAAAAACGAGTGCGAGAAAGGATAGAAGTGAGCTATATTCAAAAAGCACAAGCAATCCCCATGGGCATACCCTGAAGATTATTTTCGTTGGACTGTACTTGTGCTGTATAATGACAATAAATTTGAATTTTAAGATGCCCAGCAATTTTGAAGCTGGTAGCTTCAATACTGTAGGAGGAGTGGCGTTGCCAAAAAAAAGTCACTTACATTATCAGAAAGTTGGCTTTGTCAAACCAACTTTATGGCTGTTGTGCTGTTACATCAACTCAGCTCTCTCGTGGGCTTCATCTAAATCTCCCTCCCCCTTTTATGTGTGTGTGTAGGTATGTACATGGACAGGCGCTGTGTGTACTACCGTAAGCCCCTGCTGGAGTCTGGTACTCTGGGCACCAAGGGCAATGTGCAGGTGGTCATCCCTTTCCTCACCGAGTCCTACAGCTCAAGCCAAGACCCCCCCGAGAAATCCATCCCCATCTGCACGCTCAAGAACTTCCCCAACGCCATTGAACACACACTGCAGGTCAGTAGAGACACACACACACACACACACACACACACTCTGCCCCTCAGATACTCACTGCAGGTGATGGTAAACACAAATGCAACAAAAATCCATACAAACATCGACCAACTTTCCTTAATTGGGTAGGCTTGCCTGGTGTGCATGTATGATGTAGGGATGAGTCCCAAATATTTGGATAATTGTTTGAGTCCCTAATTTGACTTGGGCTCAAATATTTTTATTTTTTTTATGAAAACAAAAATGTGAAATGATTCTTTTTTTCTTATAATAAACTCAAAAGCGAGCGGAACTCTCATTACTGTAGCTGTTGCCTGGGGATGGGTTAGATTGTAGGACAACACCTCAGCCACGACAACATAACAATCCACTTGTTTGCAGTTTAGCAGCTAACTTCTAGATGCTGCCAAATAAATTCTGGCCCACAGGCATACCTTAGTCTACTAGAGGCATACTAGAGTCCGATTGGATCGATTACATCTCTACCAGTGACATCCATCCCTTCAGAGAATATATTCTGCAGCTGGTGTGATTGTAAATAGAATGCGTGCTCATCACCTCCCAGCTCATGACAGACGTGCTCTTATCTCAGGGCTCTAGACTAACTGTTCCACTAGTGGCACTGGCATGACCCACTTTCTCAGTTGGTGGCACCAGCACAAGATTTTCTTTTATTTTTTGCTGTGCAGTATTCAGGACCTTAATTGCACACAATTTCTTTCTTTTATGTTCTTTTATTTTCTGCCATGAGCAGTGGCTGACATTACAAGTGAACATTTAGAAAAATAAACATACTATTAGATAAATAATATTGCAGAGTAACATTCAGTGTTGGACTAGATGACCATTTCATTCTTCCATTGAGCGATTATTTTCATCTAAGTGCTGAAAATCAGTTGTTTTCACGCATCTGTCACTACACGTTTTGTGTTTGTGACTGTTGTGCTGCTTCAAATTTTCAATTAGAGTTGCCTACAATGGACTGTCGCTATCTATATAGCTGTTCCCTTATAACATTTGAATGGGAGTCCCTGGGGCAAATGCACATTCCTAGTATGATGTGCCATTCGCCTTATTTATGTCATAGCCATCTTTATTTTCATAGATCGCTATGAACGCATTTCAATGAGCTGATGACTAATTCACTTCCATATAGTTCAAAACAAGTTTTATGATTCCAATAGTGTATTCTGCCTGTTGTTTTGACTATTTCGGGTCTTGGAAGTGGCATTTTTATAGCTAAGTTTTAACATTGAAATGAACGGGCACTTCCACATCCGTACCCCACATTACATCAGACTTGATAAATATGGCGGGGAAGTGAACAAGGTGAAGAGGCCTGTTAGAAGTAACCACCTTCTGACTGTCTCTCGCCATAATCGCACAATGACTGCAGCACTGTTATGCTCCTTTACCACTATGCCAAAAAATGCCCCAGACATGAGATTAGATGAGAAACACGTAGGGTTTTTGCCTCTCCCTTTTAATCCCATCTCTCCTTCTGTAGATCAAAAGTTAACTTTGTCTGGCCAAGTTCCCAAGTGTGTTTGGCAGTTGTCTCTATTTGGAGCCGCATCAGAGACCACACTGCAACAAATTACAAGTGTTAGTTTTTATCCTCTTCAGCCTGATCAAGCTTATCCGTATACTGAATAAAATTACTTCCAAATCTTGTAATTTCTTACAGTAGGATTGCTCTATATTTTTTATGAATGCATTTTCTTCATTCAACCCACCTGCCAGCTGCCTGGCCTTCACCCACACAGTATTTCCTGACCCTAAACCCGTCTGTCCTGTGGTTATAGCTGCAGGCATTGACGTTTTTGATGAAATGCACACATACACGCCCTCCACCTCAGACGCACCGTACAGATCATCTTCAGGAGACTGAGTGGGCCTCATTCACAAAACTTGTCTTAAATTCTTCTTTGGTTCTTGAGAAAGGAGCCTATGAAAAACCAATGTGGGATTAATGAAACATGCGCAGCCCCTCAATGTTGTGCGTGCCTCAGATATACTGGATGATGAATGCCAATTGTTCCTAAATACGATCTGTGTGTCAGTTCATGTTAACCCTAACTTAGGTTGTGTTCAAATATTGAAGAAAAGAAGGGTACCCTGCCCATTCCAAACTCCGGTGCAGGATAGTCATTAGGCTGTAAAAACATGCCCTGTTTTTTGATGGCTTAAACCTCCGTTTTTATAACCATATATTCCTTGCAGCGGAATTTGGAGTGTGGCTACCCTTTTTATATTTTGGATATACAAACTGTCAAAAGCACTCTATTAATCCAGGTGTGTTTTCTTTACCAATGCAAATATAAAAGAAACATGACAAGACCCAAGAAGAAAAACCTTTTAAGCTCTGAAGTAGAAGGGTTACTGTCAGGAAGAAACAAGTGTATAAGCAGTGACAGGAACAGAAAAAACATGGACTTATGCACTTTGCATAAGTGAAAAATAAATTGCCATAAAAAAATAATGTCGTTTGGAGGTGATGATTTGTAGAGAAAGGCATTGCTAGAGGCACCTACAGGACCTGTGCATGCATCCCACAAAACATTCATGTCCAACATCCACATTTAGCCCATGGCGGCAGTCCTACACGCCGTGGGGGGAAAAATGAGGACTGCCAATAACATGGAAACATTCGTAACTTCACTTTACGATCAGATTTGATCGCACGCACATTTTGTGAATGGGGCCCAGTGAGTGCACAGTAAAGAGAAGAACTTGTGTATTCCACATGCATACTTCCCTACTGCAGATGCAGGGCAGGGTACCCTAATGCATGAGTTCTCCATGTCTCCTTCTCCGATCAGTGGGCCAGAGATGAGTTTGAGGGACTTTTCAAACAGCCGTCAGAGAACGCCATGCAGTACCTCACGTAAGTCAACAGCTCTTTGTTACTGCTGCCGTTAACCTTATTACACATACATGTTGTCACTACTGCACTTGAATGGAACCCTTCCAACAAAGAGAATTTCTTTATGGTGTAGCCTATTTTTAAACTGGCTTTGTTGAAAAAGGTTGTTTCAAAGGGCAAGTGTCCTTCATCCTGATCCACTGCTGTTGATGCCAGGGATGGGTGTTTCTAGTGATTTAGTAGTAGAGTACTCTAAAATGAAAAGTAATCGTCTAAGACGTGAGTGGAACTTATATTGTGACAAACCTGGGCGTGCGTCTGGAGGCAGAAAGCTGGCTGGAGGCTGAAAAGTTCTGTGATAGTGTTGGACAGTGACATTTTCTGTCGTTTTGGCTTTACTCCAGCACACTGGATTTGAAATGGAACAATGACTATGAGGTTAAAGTGCGGACTTTCAGCTTTACTTTGAGGGCGTTTCTGTTAACATCAATATCGGCTGAACTATGTAGGAATTGTAGCCCATTTCATACATAGCCCCCCCCCCCATTTTAGGGGACCAAATTAATTGCACAAATTAACATATTTAAATGAAGTCTTGATATTTGGTAGCAAATACGTTGCAGTTAATGACGGCCTGAACTGCCACCCATAGATATCAAGAGTTGCTTGCTCTCTTCCCTGATGATGCTCCGCCAGGCTCTGTTTCAGGGGAGAAAATGACTTGTAGGGCATGGGAAGACCTTAGTCAGGGAGAAGGTTGGGATGTGGACGTTGCATGAGATGTCTCATTTGGCTGTGTTGTCTGATGCCCAGGGGGCATCCCTGTTGGGGTGGATGCTTGCTCCCCTCTGTGTATCTTCTGTTTTGGACTGACCTTCGGCACGGTGACACGACACAAACTAATATATTTTGATGTAAAGTGTGGTCACTTTGGGTGTCTGGGTGGGAGGGAGAGGGTATATTATATATAGATGTTTGTTATGTATGTGTGTGTGTATTTAGTTCTTGTTTGTGTTTTGAAGAAAGGCATAAGTGCCAAACATCAGAGCTGTTATGTCGAGTACTAAATGCTACAGCTAACGCTAGTTGGTGTTAATCAAAGATGGTCTTTGTTTAACAGTAGCTGGCGTTAACT
The DNA here is from genome assembly GCA_900302295.1 of Parasudis fraserbrunneri. Classification (NCBI taxonomy): domain Eukaryota; kingdom Metazoa; phylum Chordata; class Actinopteri; order Aulopiformes; family Chlorophthalmidae; genus Parasudis; species Parasudis fraserbrunneri. Next base: position 10,704 of record OMKL01033564.1, read on the forward strand.
GCAACATTTGGTAGCTCAAGTCTTTGGTAGTTAATATTAGTGCTAACGCCAGCTGACAGTAAAAAGTGTTTTAAATGCTCTGCATTGTGGGATAGATTAGGAGGACTTAGTGACATTAATGGGGGCAGTCATACTTAATACAGTCCCTCATTTGTGAATTTCAAGTAGTATTTTACTAGTCGAGTAGGTGGTTGCATAACAAGTACCCCATTACTCATGCCTATCCCTAGTTGAGGCATGCAGAGCAGTAACCATTACCATAAGTGGTCGTTGCATCAAACTATCATGCAAGCTACACATCCAGAGTTATCAAGTACTTCAAATATTATTAGATAAACTACTGCATGTAATGTTGACAGTATGTGGGTTATAACCTGCTTTCCGGTCACTGTATTCTCATCAAAAAGTACAAATAATCATTCACCACAGCATGTGGTCAAATCTGGACCATTATAATCACCGCATTTCAATGGTAATGCGAAGAGGAAATCGCCCCAGCTGAGCAAATGGTCTCAGTCTGTCAGTGAGAGGAATAGGGGAGAATTTCCAAGATTGGTGTTGATAAAGTGACAGCCCTATTATTATGCACATGTCTCTAACTAGCCTATACTGTGTATGGTCAGTAGCATTTACTGCATGTTTTTCTCCCCTCTACCGCCACAGCTTATTGCAAAGCTGATATACATAGTGCTAAATGTATGGAGAGTTATATACGTGTAATCTACTGTTTGTTGTTGTCATGCTATCCCTTTGGACTGGGTGTGAGTTGTCCTGTTGTCATACTATGTGTCCCTGTCAAGCTGTGAAACATAGAAGTTATTGTCACAAAGACAAATTCTTTGTTTTGCAAATGAAGTGTTCCTGATTTAAAATTCTTGCTTTGTTCTTTAGAGATCCTAAGTTCCTGGAACGTACTCTGAAACTTCCCGGAGCCCAGCCCCTGGAGGTGCTGGAGGCCGTCTACAAGAGCCTGGTCACAGACTGCCCTCGTAGCTGGGCTGACTGTGTAGCCTGGGCACGCAACCACTGGCAGTGCCAATACAGTAACAACATCCGCCAGCTACTGCACAACTTCCCCCCAGATCAGGTACATGGCAGCATCACACATGACACACTATGTGTTGATGGACATCTGCTTCCACTTGAAATACTCGCTGGCTTGTTCGTTCTGTTGGCTTTTTGGTTAATGTGCTGCTTTCACCATGCCTTTCAGCTCACCAGCTCTGGCGCCCCCTTCTGGTCTGGTCCAAAGAGGTGTCCTCACCCCCTAGAGTTCAGCACTAGCAACGTGAGTCCTTGCTCATCTCTTTCCATTTTGCTATAACCAGCACTACCTTCACCATGATTTCTAATACAGGGTTGCCAGCTGTGTCACCAAAAATACATTCTTGGAGGACCCAACATTCACTTAATGTAACCTGGAGGCCATTTTCCCACTCTTATTCATATGTGGACCACAAACCAAAAACATTGTAGGGAGAAAAAAAAGATAATGGATGCATGCTGGAGTTGGGAACCAGATCAGCACTTGGTTGTCTGAATTCCACATACCAGTCAACATCATCTGGCAAGTCTATACTGCTGCACTCAATTTCATGACCCTTGTTCTTCCCCTGCCTTCTTCTGTAGGAGCTGCACATGGACTATGTCATGGCAGGAGCCAACCTGTTCGCCCAGACGTACGGCATGCCCAGCAGCACAGACCGCGCGGCTGTCGTCAAGATCCTGCAGGACGTCAATGTACCCACCTTCACCCCCCGCTCAGGAGTCAAGATCCATGTCTCTGATCAGGAGCTGCAGAGCGCCAACGCCTCCGTAGGTAAGCTACCGGCACACCATCCAACTGTCCGTAGCCTGGGCGCACGACTGGTGCTTTCGAAAGGACGGTGTAATATTGCATTGGTTATATGTGAGCGACATCCCATCGTGTTTCGCTGACCTGTCTGGCCGTAAATAATATAAAATAATAAATAATTGGGTAATAGTTGGAAACGTTTGGGCAGGGTGTTTTAGGTAGGTCTTTTGTTGATGCATGAAGATCATATCTGACGGTTAAAATGTCTTTATAGATGACTCCAGGCTGGAAGAACTGAAGACCCTGTTGCCAGCCCCTGAGAGTTCTTCTCAGTTTAAACTAAACCCTATCGACTTTGAGAAGGTATTTCATATCTCCATGTCAATCTCTCTCCATTTGTGTTCTCTCAGCCATCTATCTTCCTTCTCATTCTCCCTCCATCCCACTCTCCAGTCTAATGCCCCACTGACTGCTCCAAAACTGTCCTGCTCTGTGTTCTCTCAGATTTCTGTTAAAGGGAAAATTGACCCCAGAATAGAATTCACACGTTATTTCTGTAATGCCATTAGAGCTGCAACGATTAATAGATTAGTTGTCAGCTATTAGATTAATCACCAACTATTTTGATAGTCGATTAATCGGTTTGAGTCATTAAAAAAAAAAGTCTAAATTCTCTGATTTCAGCTTCTTCAATGTGAGTATTTTCTGTTTTCTTTAGTCCTCTGAGACAATTAACTGAATATCTTTGTGTTGT
>OMKL01033568.1:7030-24277 GCA_900302295.1 Parasudis fraserbrunneri
AGTGAGCCTCAGTCAGCTTGTACAGACAGGAGCTTGACCCCATTGACTTTGCATTGGTTTGTGGCTAACTATCTGGAGCTAGTAAGAGGAACAGCATGGATTGTGCTGAGAAAGGACTCTACCACTCTACCCCTCTACTTGGGGTGTCAGTGGCTCAGGAGGTAGAGCGGTCGTCTGGTAATCTGAGGGTTCCTGGTTCAATCCCGGCTCCTCCCGGCAGCGTGTCGAGGTGTCCTTGAGCAAGACACGTAATCCCCAACAGCTCCCAACAAGCAGGTTGGTGCCTTGCATGGTTGCCTCCGCTGTCGGTGTGTGAATGTGTGAGTGATTGGGTGAATGTGAGGCATAGATTGTAGATAACGCTAGATAACTTTTACTATTTACCAATCAACAACATCATTGGTAAGCAAGATATATGGTGAGGGTTCCAAAACTCAGAACTATCCCTTAAAGCAAACATGGTGCTACATCAAATAAATCACCACACAAAAGAGTCATATTTTAACCACAGTTCTTCTTTTAGCAGCCCTGAAAGGTATCCAGATTGAAGAAATGAACCTAAAAATGTTAAAGTCATATTTCCCACAATCCCTGATGGAAACACTGCTTTGAGTGCAATCAACTCGTCCTGTAAAGTAGATTCTACGTTGCAATCTGATAAGTACTACAGTTTACTCAACTATTCTGGAGAAGTTAAATTGTGTTTTTAAATTGTGAATTTCACTCATGTTTTAATGGAGACAACTTTAGGTTTGTGGCCAAATTTCCATCCCTACCAGAGAGGATCTAGGCTGCAAAATAACACCTGAATAACTGATCATCTCAAGGACTTCCTCATGGCACCTCAATTTAGATCGTTTGGCTTGAGGAACACCATTTGGTTTAGTGGTTGAAGTACCTGTATAAAAAGTTAATTCTCCTTTCAGTTGAACTTTGATAAGATTCCTACTTACTTACTTAAGGTAGTAGTTTAAGGTTAACACTGGGCTACTTGCAATCTGTCACGTAGGCCAGGTAAAGACATTTTTAGATTGCTTTGTTCATTAGTTCAAGTTCAAGTTCAAGTTCTTTATTTGTCAAATGCACAACAATATATGCAGTAGCAGTCATTGCTGGCAATGGAATTCTTGTCTTCCAAGCTCTCATGGACAGTGCAAAAACAATTAGTTATTATTTCACAATATACCCATTTTCAGCAAATCTCAATGGAGTAGTACTTGGGTAGCTCTATAATGTAGGCTACTTTTGAGATACAAACATGAACATCTGAAAAGTCAAAATGGTCTAGGATATAGGTCTTTATCTTTAATACTGAATAAAGTGTTCTAAGAGGAAAACTGGATCGACGTGTAACCTGTTTGTATGAAGAAAGATCTGTTTGACCTTCTGTTTCTGTTTCTTTCTGTTTCTGACTTTTCTGACTTTCTGTGTATCTGTTTGCGGTTCTAGACTGAAAACCATTGGCAGATTTTTATCTGACCTCTTGCAGGCCCATACAAAGACGGAAAGTAATATATGACAGTTAAAGAATAAAATCTACTGCATTATATAACTACCAGCTTTGGTTACATGTGAATTGTTTGTGAACGTTGCGGTAAATGCAAGCGGCCATGCGTTTATAGATATGGGAGGGTGGGCGGTGGAGTTTATATTTATTTTACCTATTTGCAATTATTATTGTTTTTTTGTTTTGTTTATTATCATATATAAACGCTCATAGTCGGATGTGTATAACCTCCTTCGCCACAGGAAGGCAGGTATGTTGGTCAAAGCGCTCCTCCTCCTCCCCCACTGGGAATGTTGACGCGCAGTCTACAAAAGCCCGTTCTCATTCCTGTGTGCAGCTGAGTGAACACTGAGAAGCCACCTTCGAATCCCGTTGGAGCATTGGGACTAATTTATCTGCAAAAATGGGTCAGAATGCATTTAATTTTTAATAAACTACTTTTCTCACATTCGCACTGGAAATTGAACGTTAGTGTGAGATTAGTCGTGGGCGAAAGTTAGGCTATTTAACTTTACTTAGTTTGTTAACTCACTTTTTTGGGAGGCTGCATTGGTAACATTACCCTATTTCGATATGGTTGGCCGTCGCCTTATTAGACTGCTTATAGATAACCTGCAATAACGGCACAATTGACTGAATCGTGTAGGAAATGCAGTTGGTGCTAATGAGTGTAGGAGCTCAGATTTACTGCTGTCATAATGAACAAAGTTGGTTGATGTCAGGTGTCGCTTATTGCAGAGCTGCGTGAAGTTTATCCAGGTAATTGTAGGCTATAGGTTCTTCTAATATTAACGTGAAATCTTAATTTGTAAGCCTACTGCACACCATAATAAAATGCACTCGCAGAATTACCAAAAAAAGACTACATTATTTCAAATGACTGGCATGGTGATATGAATGGCTGGAAGGCTTTACATTGGCCACAAAATGAATAAGGCAGCTCGTTAAAATGCAGTTATGTCTCATCCGATGATAGGCATGTTGCCTAATACAACATGATATAGGCCCAATAACTTAAAATTCAATAGGCTATGGCTAATATACTTTACACCGCGTTTATCGGGATAAATGGCAGTTGTGTATTGTCACGTGACGGGAGTGAGGACTGTCCATGAACTCGTGCATAACTTACTGTGACCCTGTAGCTAAAAGCCTTACTGCGTTTGAATAATGTCATTGGAGGACACTGAATACAGTATTTGTGATCGTAACAGCTCAATTAAATGGTGGAGATGAAAAAATTGCAATCCCAAATGCAATTTTCTTTGTTGTCTTCTCCATTTCACTGAGCTTTAATTAATACGATATAGATGTCAATATGCGTTTCTAGCTATAAACACTGATATTCTGCGATTTTGTAATGTCAAAATTAAAATTACAGTTAAGATAATATTAAATCAATAATAATAATTAAAAAAATCATAGAATAAGGAAAACACCTTAATATACAGAAAGTATGAGTCAAAAGAAAAGTTTACTTTCTTTTGTTTGTCATGCTGAATGGAGAGATTAGCATTTGTATTCATCAACACTAACGATTGCAGGATTTCCTAAATAAACAAAAGTAGAAAATAAAGTAAACGGATAGTAAAGGCTGACATTGTATTATGATATGTTGGCCGCGGTCTTTCATTAAAGGACTGGAAAGAGTACCATGAAAAATATCATGATACTGGACATCACCTTCCCTTATAAAATCGTGGGGGAAGGCATCATGATATCATGCTGTATTGATATTTTCCCACATCCCTTGAAGACAGACTTCTTTGTGTTGTGTTGGCTATTGTAAACTACATTTTAGGAACTTGTAAAAAAAAATTTAATAATAATAATAATAAAAATAATAAAAATAAAAATGTGAATTAGTAACTTTCTAGGTAGCGCTTAACTTCGAAAAAGTGTTCCATGGACAGGATACAAGTTCCCCCTGAGGACCGTTTGTGCACTCAGGTTTTCAAATATTTTATATTTATATTTATTTTTATATTTATTCAAATATTGCTGTTGTCAAACAGCCAGACGGTGCATAGCTGAAGCGGTCTGACACAGTTACCTCTTATCTCAAGGTCAAAGTCACATGCGTCTCGTAATAGAATCCTCGGGAAAGAAAAAACGTGACTTCCCACTCAAAGGAGTCGCTTGACCTCCTGAAATATCTGCAAGGAAAAGAAGATGATAAGGTTCTGAGCAGAGAGAACATGTGAGGGAGTCCCGTGGTCTTTGAGTTCCCAGCTGGGTTCCTTGTTAAAAACGCAGGAAGCTTCAGACAGGCAGCAAACGGGGGTCACGAAACCCCCCAAAAAAACGTTTTGATCCACACCACAACATAAAAGGGTTACCCATTTCCAACAAGAACATTTTTAAACAGCTGATGGGTCGTGTCTTACCTGTGAAGCGGCTCCAGCGCATAGTAATACACTGGCTTTTTTTTTTTTTTTCAAGAAACAAAATGGTGCCAAGTGATAGCAGAATCTGAAATGCTGGAGGACGGTGGTTTTGTGTTGGAAATGGGTAACCCTTTTGCCTGAATGTTGTGGTGTGGCTTAAAACCTTCTGGTTTCATGACCCCCCGTTTGCTTTCCGGTTCTCTCGGAAACCCGGCCAGAACTCCGACCACGGCACTCTGTAAGTAAATGAATAGCGTAGCATCGACTACACCACTGGCACAAGTATTTCATACAACTTAATGTCCAAAAAAATCCAAATGATCCCTTTAAATATTTGAGCGGATGTTATTTGAAAATAACTTTTTTTTGTTTGATATCGCACTTAACACTCTCATGCAGTTCAGCGCGATAAACATTCATTGGATTATTTATCTTATGATTTTCACATGTGAATGTATCTGTCATTGAAGATAATGTCTGGCTCAGTTATCAAACATTAAGATTCAGTGAATGAAGGCTCTCTTAATAGTAATGATAATAGTACTATTCTAATTCTATAGGGATATGTCTCATGGTGATTTTTTAAGGGTATAGCTATGTCTCAAGTTTTGAAAAATGCATAATAGCATTGCAGCAATAGTAGTTTTCTGTGTGCTGTCACACCTTTTAACTTACACTGACTGTAATGTGGTGATATAGGAGCTCTCTTACCCTTTTGTACGGAAGCCCTGAGAGGCAAGTGAGAGAAAAAATACAATTCTGGTGATCCATTTTCTAAGTCTGATCTAAATTGTATTCTCTCCTGTGTATATGACTTAAGTTTCTTAAAGTTTTTACTGTTTACTGTTTCACAGTAAAAATTAATCTGTGAAACGGGTGGAAATAAAGTTTTGGTAGGTGAAAAAAAAGTTTTGCCAGGATAATTTTTCTAAGTTCATTCTTTTTTTTTTTTTTAAATCTGTGAAACAGGTGAAAAAAACAGTTTTGGCAGGTGAAAAAAAAGTTTTCTCAAGGTCATCACAAGTAAATTTTATTTAGTTATTTATTTTTTTCATTTTTACCAAAGGCAAAGAGGAAAAAAATGTGAAATGTGGTTTTGTTGTACTACTCTTTTCGGCCACCAGAGGCCATGGGAGTTTTTCCTCATCTTCTTTGGGAATTTAGCCGCGGGGTGTTTTACATGTGTGGGCCTGTGAAGCACATTGACACATTTCTTCCAGGTGAGTTTTAATTTCTCCATGCACTCTAAACACAAGGTACATATATTGTGTGCTAGGAAGTTGATGTAACATTAATGTCATGTCTTTCTTTTGGCTAGAAATGTATTTATTAATAACTCTGCCGTTAGCGTTAGCTATACTGACGTTAGCCGTTAGCCCGCTAACTAGCGAGTGAAAAACATTTGTTTTTTAAGGTGTTGTAGGAGCTATTTCATTAGTTTGATTCATTTGTTATTTTTGTATTTGTTTGTATTTTTATTTTTGTAGACACTAGGGGCACTAAGCACCAAACCAATGAATCATTCTTTCTCTTGATGAAAATCGACAGGAAAAATTCGGTTGTGCACAACTCAAGGGTCCAAGCACACCTGAAGGTTCCATTGTCGGCCGAGTACCTGAACCTGATCAGAGGAGGACATGAAAAGTTTCCAGCTTTTCAGTATTGCGTCAGAGGCGTACCTATGTTTTTGGAGGAGATAATCAGACATTTACACAACCCGATTCATTTCCCAGTATGCAATCTGTTGTAGACAAGATATTACATCATTAAATTAAAGTCTGTTTAATGACAAGTCGGTTCCATATTGATATTGCAAGCCTTAAAACACCCCTATCATCTGTATCTTAAGTGCATTTTGTTACCAAGCCATTGATTTGATAGAACTATTTTCCTCTCAGTTTGTCACTTTTACGCATGCACCACCCTGTGATTTCTGTAACAGGGTCTCCAGACACCATGCATCCTCATAGTATCCTCATCCTCATTTTAGAGAAGACGAAGATATCCCAAATACATTATATATTTACTGCTCCAGAATTAATGGCAAGTAAAATATCAAGCGAGTATGCTTTATAATACCACTTAACCAATCAATTGAGCATAAACCATAGTCCTTCACTTGATCCATCTTTCAAGGCCTTTTCATTTCACCTTAAGCAAGAGTGCCTGTGATTTTGAAAACACTGTAGGTGGTTGGTGCTTCACAATCCAGTAGACAAGAGTTCATTTGTATCTGAAATGTCCGTTGCTCAACCTAATTCTCATGGTCAAATAATTGTTGCTGTTTCCCATGTTGTTGTGTTCCCACTTCCCTTAAATGTCACTAGTTTCATTTCGTACATTTTATGATGAATTGTGTATAGTTTTTTGGGGTTTTTTATTAAATGAAATGTTATTGAATTTAAATTTGCATAGAATTTTGCTGAATGATGAATTGTCATGATGAATGATTTGTGTAACATTTTGTGTCATATGATCATTTAATAAACACGTATAATAATACAGATATTGAGGGGTTCATTTGCAGGCCCTCATGTCATCTGGCAGGGGTAACTCGAGGCGCCACTTTTGTAGAACTGACAGACTCTAGGGGGCAGCAGAGGGCTGTTGGTAGATTTACAGGCACGCTGGCCGACGTTTTACAGGCTCAAGCATGCTGACACAAGACGTGCTGCCAGATGAGCTTCTCCCATGGCCCCATCCTCACAGATACTGTAACATTACATGGATCTTTTGGGAGTGGGTCCTACTGTCCAACTAGCTGCTTGCATCATGTGCATGTAGATTCTTGTGTCATGAAATGCTATCTTGCAAGCTAAAATGGAACTACAATAGCAACTGTTTTGTGAGTTTGTTATTGAATCATTGTCTCTGAAATTCCAGTTTACAGCTGTCATCAAATTTATTTCGACTGTGTGATAAAAGCAGACGACGTGGATACTCAATATTCGTCAATTGCCTCATGCGTGTTTTTGCTCCAGATCACTTACATTCTGCTGGCCACTACCTTAAGGTCCTAGCTTAGTGCTCCCTGGCCAACCCATAATTATTATCTCTTTGTGTAAGCATTTTGTCTCAAGAGTTGATATACAATTCATATTTTGAGCTAATATTCGCTCACTGCTTGATGCCTGTTATTAAAAAAACATTTATTTAAAAGAAAAAACAAATGTTTAAATATGCCTTTTGTCTCAAGTCTCAATTTCATTAGACCATGTGTGCATTTTTCACATCAGAAGGAGAAAGATTAGTTACTACTGGACCAGGTGATGTTTTGTGATGTTTTTATATTACAACCGTATGATCTGGACATATTGTCAGTAATTGTTCAATGCTCTGTTAAATGTGCTGCTGCCTGTCTTGGCCAGGACATTCTTGAAAAAGGGATTTTTTTTATCTCAATGAGGCTATTCCAGTTTGATATGTCTGTCACCTCATCAGAATAGTAAGCAGGGCATCAGCTCACCACTATCCCTACCCCCTAACCCTACCTAACCAGTTTTGATAACAATGCAGGGCCATTAAGAAATGAACTATACCATTTGACAGTACAATACAAAGTAGCCTAACTTACTATGCAGGAATGTGTAAATGTGATAAACAGCTGTTTGATCCGCACCTGCCCTCACATGTCCTCTTGCAGTAACTGGCGAATTTAATGTGATATCATTTAAGTCTATCTATTAAAAAGTTATCATGGTATGCCAAATTAAAAAAAATGCAATTACTTGTACAATACGAACCATTTGTCTAAATTGTTTATATAACATATTGTGTAATATTATAGCAGTAATATTTCATCTGCTCAGTGTGAAATGACCTCCATGAAGTAGCATACTGTACAGTATATTGTATTACAGTAATGATGAAGCATAAGGTTACATATGCCAGTAAAACAAACATCGCTGCTAGAATCAGTTGTACCGCCTTTTTCAAGAGTAGGCAACAAAACGCAACTAGGGAATAGAGTCCCTCCATTCAACACATTACTAGTAAAGGGACAATGGCATTGCATTGTGCATACCGTGAGCTTATTAGGCTACTGATTACAGAAAAGCAAGACAACGTAGTTGCAAGAAAAAACATTTATTTCAAAGAAAAAACAAGGTCACATTTTGTAAATACAAAAATAGTTTAGGTGCTATATATATATAAAAAAAAAAAGAGTTAAGAAATGTTTAAATATAAAAATAAATCACTCTGCTGGGGTCTGCACCCATGTAAGGCCCTCCTGCTGTGGGCACACGCAGGCCGCTGTGTGCTTTGGGTCATTGTCTGTAGGTAGAGTAGAAGAAAAGAGATTGGCATCTGAGGGGATGATACAGACCATTTCAAACTTGACAACATAAACATACTAAATGGGCCCAAGTACACTGTAGTTTGTACATTTGATAGCCTATCATACATTTATTTTGAGGGTTTATTGAGGCTGCATTCTCCGTATCAGGCATGCAATTTATTAAAGGTACATTTTAGTAGGATTACAGGCAGTGACTGCAGACAACCCCCATTGACTCTGTGACTTCACACAAACTCACCTAATCAGTTTTGATAACAATGGGGGGTCATTAAGAAATCTACTGCAGGTCAATTAATCCACGCCATATTCCAGCTGCAACGTCCCCCCCCCCATCTTCCTCCCTCTCTGTCATTTTTTAAATACATTTTGTATTCTGTCTAAACTTCAACTTTTATAATAATGTTCTTAGTCCCAGGAGGAGTCCCACGTGCAGATCAGGTAACAAACAAACCAATTAGAGGCTGCAGATACTTTTATTTATGGTTGGTACAAACAAGACCCAGTGGTAAAATTGCAGAAGTGATGCTGCAGCACGGCACCCGCCCTTCTGAGTTGGCATGCGCAAATGAAAGCAGTAACATCTGTACCGGCTACAATTGGATGGGTCAGTAATAGCTTACCGGTAGCGACAATATAGTGAGAAAAAGTATCGTATTATACTATATTGATATTTTTCCCAACTCCTAGATTTGACTGCGACTTGAACCAGCAAACAAGAATATTCATATTCTTATATCTTTATAATATATGTGTAGATTAACACACAGATCTCTGTTTTTCAGTTGCGAGACACCAGGGTGGAGATCATAGGTTTTCTGGAGACATTCTTGGAGCGAATTTGTCAAAAGGTCAAGGGTTGGGAGAAGACCTACGCCATCGATATACGGGTCAGTAACCTCTCCGAAGCAATGCTGATTGATTTTTGATTTTTTCAGTTGTACGAGGTTTGTCTTATGAAATCTCAAGTTGATCTTTGCCACCATCTTTATTTCTTTAGATCGCCATGAACATATTACAATGAGCAAATGACAAATTAACTTCCATACAGGCTATTTCAAAACAATCTGAGTCGGGTAATCATGAGTTTGTAATTCCAAATGCCTGTTTTTACTATTTCAGTGCTTGAAGTGGTGTTTTTATAGCGACGTTTTAACACTGAAGTGAATGGGCGCTCCCGCATCAGTAGCAGCCAAGCATCACAGTCGACTAATGAATAAGGCGAATGTGATTACATCATCAAATTGCATTCCCTGAGATGGTTTGGAGAACGTTTTATGTCATGTTTGTCATGTGTCATGTTTCCCAACCATATCAAACATGTAGAATTACTGAAAAACAAACAAACAAAAACATAGATGTGTAACATGTATATGGAAACATAAATTTGAAATTCAATTTAAACCACGTCAGGGGTGAATTTGATGATGTCGTTGCATCTCATAACTCAAAACTGCAAAATCTTGCCAAATTTTAGGAAAATATCTACTTTTGCAGAATTACAACCTAAAAGTCAATGTATGTGAAATTCCTCAAACTTTTTGTGTGAATTATAAAAAAAAAAAAAAAAACTACAAAAATCTCCTGCTTATCCCTTGCTTTATTTCCCCTCACCATGTGTTTTTGCAATTCTAATTACCATACCAATATTCGGGTAAGGGGGGAAAAGGCAATATAATGTTTTGGTCAATATCATGGAGCCCTGTTAGCCCTTGACCCTGTAACAGTGTGCTTTTCCTTCTGTCCTTGTGATGCAGGACACATGCCTGGTTGCGTACACAAAGGACAAGGGAGCTAAATGCAGGTCTCAAGCACTGGGGCTCCTTATCAAGGTTGGTTTTTCATCCTCATATTCGGCATCTTGTGAACAGCGGTATTTTCTGCTCTGCTCTATTTATAATCAACTTCATCTGGGCAGTTCAGTCAATATGCCTGAATATGAACAACTCTTTACCAAAGCTAGAATTCACTGAACCAAGACAGTAATCGAGTATGTTAATTCCTTGAACTGCTCTGTCGCTAGTCTTTACCTAGCCTACATGCGCAACATAAATATTTCATCACCTGTGCATGAGGTGGTATTTTAATGCTGAAAGTGAATTGAATTAAGAAAAGAATAACATAAAATATAAATATAATGATATAATAGGGTTTTAACAAATGTTGCCATTAATTGACAAGACAATTGTTTCATTTTGCACAAGTGATTGACTAATTTTTATTGAATTGCTACACGTCATTGCATAGTTGGATGCCTAAACCATGCGCAAAACAACTGAGAAGATTTTGAAAAGAAAATATTGTTCAAAACCCCTAAATACAATCTACTGACAGATAATGTCTGAGTGACATATATTTAATTATAATTTATTTTGGTAAAATTATCATGAAAGACTTGAGCTGTGTTTCAGGAAAGGTGGGAGAAAAGACAGAACATGTTATACATGTATGTGTATAATGGAGTATATGTACCGGTTTGCACGCCGGATGGTTGACCTGTTATGTTGCACACCATCGCATTGTTTACTGTATATGTAGTGTCTTGCAAGTCCATGTGGGCTGGGCACCTTGGGTGCGTGACCCTTTCACATCAATTAAAAACAATGTAGAACACCCAGGCCATTTGAAACACCTGACATGAATAGTTATGTTGACATGAAATTGGGAATCTTGACACATGAATGGCATTGATCTATATAGATACACATATTTTCTAAAAAGCCACATGATATAAAAGCAGGCACTCTGACCTTTTACCTCATAGTTATTGTTTGATTTGTAATACAAGTCAAGATTGTTTGTGTACTTAGATGTTATAGCATGTATGTTCATGAATGTAAATCTGTGGCATCATGGATTGCCCTTTGGGTACAAGAAAGATCTAGTGAGGTGAACTCTGCTCCCTAGGTTCTCTATCTGACCAAGTCCTCCAGTGTTGCTCAGGACCTGAGAGTCGGTGAAATATTTAACAAATACTACGGCGAGCTCTGTCAGAAGACTAAACTGTCTGATATCGGTGAGTTTTCTTCAAGCCATCTTAAATCAAACATCTTGCCTGGGTGACTTTACTTTACCCAGTGAAAATGTCAAATTCAGAAAAATGTGGATCCCTCTCATGCTCCTCTTGTTGCTGCTGCATTAGTTCTAGGTAAAATCTACGAGCTGCTGGGCGTTCTAGGAGAGGTCCATCCCAGTGAAATGGTCAACAACTCAGACAAACTCTACAAAGCATATCTAGGAGAGCTTAAAGAGCAGGTATTTTCTGGAAACTGGGTGTATCCAACACTATACACTACAGTGTTTTCCCTTATAATGTGTAGTGTCTGTTTTATGTTAATATATAATATATTATTATATAATATATATAATAAAATTTGGCTCCACATGTCCTTGCTTGGGCCCATCGTTTTAGGTTGTAGGCTATTTTATTGTAAAATTGCTCATTGTAAATATCACTAAGATATTTCTATTTTTGTGGAGATTTGGCTAAAATATAAAGTATTTGATTTCACCTTTTCTCTAGCACTGGTGGTAATGATGTTCTTATTGTGATGGCCCTCCACTCCCATGGGAATAAGGGGAAACACTGCACTAATTCACATTCACAGTTTTGCTGGAGGGCAGGTTTCCTGAATACAGGCAGAGGCAAAACAAAAATCTAGAACTTGCTGTTGAAAACATTTGGTTGAATCTGTTTCCAGAAAAGTAGCCCAAAAGAGTTAAACTAAATGTTATCAATGTATTTTTCCGTTGGGATAATGTATTTAGTATGACTGTCCCCAGTAATGATGTCACTCAGTCCTCCTAACGTAGGCCACAATACAAGTGTCTAACACAGCTAGCATTAGTGCTAAACTTAGCTACCAAATATTAGAGCTAATATCAGCTACCAAAAGTTGCAGCTAACTATAGGTACTGTTAATCAAAGACCATATTTTATTAACTGGTGTTAGCTGTAACATTTTGTAGCTGACGTAGCAGTGTGGTGCCAATCTCATTCCTGGGTAAAATCTGTTCCGACCCTTGAAACTAACGTGATAAATGAACAATATATAAAGTTCATATTTGCATTTAAACATGGTGACATTAATCTGTCGTCGTATTCACAATCAGTTTCTACTGTATTTAGACTGTCTTGATAGAGAAGCCAACATTAGCCAACAAACTAACAATTAGCTAGTGAACATCAGCCATCTTGTCTAGCTAGCCATGTACTATGCAAAGCTAACTTATCCTTATCATTAGGGCAAATTGACTGTTCTCATGTGTATACCGCCTTTGTGTATACCGGCTTTGATCTATTCTGTAAAGAGGTTACTGAACCCCATCACTCTTTCCACTAATTGGCAGTAATGTGTTTTCCAACCACCACTTTATCTATCAAATGATAAATAAGTCTTGTATTCTGGGTAGAAAACAGAGTTTTCTGAATTTTCCTGTAATGGCATGGTAGTTGTGACAAGGCATTGGTTGTACTGTGTAGATAGGAACAACCTGCCTAGCCTTTTAATGTCTTTGATGACATCATTAATGGGGGCGGCTATACTTAATACAGTCCCCCATTGCACTATGTCTCATTTTAGATGACCTCGTTAACAAAGGAGCCAAAACTACTTGTTGTGGCTGGATGTTTGAGAGGAATCACCGCTCTAATGGTCAATTTCACCAAATCCATGGAAGAAGGTGTGTGTGTATGTTTGAGTGTCTGTGTTGGTGAATATATTTATCCCAATGGGCGTGTTTTCTTCAAATGTATATATCCACAGAACCAGTATATTGTAGATAGCATGTGTATGGCTATATAATTCAGAATTTGTTAGTAAGGAGGATATATATATATATATATATATATAATATTTATCTATCTATCTATTTATTTTAACATATGCAGACCCAGCAACATCAAAGGAAATATTTGATTATGCCCTGAAGGCTGTCTGTCCACAGGTAAATATCCATGACATTCTCAATATTTACAATAATATGTACTGTAACTTCTGCTGTGTAAAAAGCCCTTTACTGTAGGGTTGCCTTTGTGGGTTAATGTCCTTGCCTTGGAAACTGTAAATGTGGTGTGACTGCATTGGTTTGAGTTTGACCCATGCTGTGCTGCTTTTTCTCTCCACACTTTCATATAGCATATTCATCTGTAAATGGTAAATGGTAAATCTGCACTAGTCCTGGGGCTAATTCCAAAATCTTTAGCTTTGCTCTACCCCCCTGCCAACATAGGGTTGATGATTTTTTATTGATCTATAAGGTGATGATTTCAAAACATTACCCCTTTCAAATGGTGTCAGATCGACCTACATTAGGGAATTCTTGAATATTATATTATATTGAATGAATTATATCCATTGTTTATATCTGTAAAGCTGAGGCTCTTGTGTAATCAAAAAGCCCATATTTCCCCTTTCCAGTAAGCTATGAAATTGATGATATCTACAGATTCCTCAAGATCTCTAGTTTCAGGTTACATGTCTATCTTCACTCTAGCTTTAGAAATGAGCCTGCTACAGCCCCTGAAAGACTGTAATCTAGGCTGAATCTCCAGCAGGTCAGCCAGTTCTATAGGGATAATGCTAAAAACACAAGCAATGCAATGCAATAATCGGGCACTAAACTACTTTTGTCAAAAGGTTATCGGACAGCAATCTATTCATATGGACTCGAAAAAAATATCTGACAAAGATTTTGCAGCTGTAGTTGGTACTGATATCTGGTCTGGCCCGGCTCATGGACTAATAATGTACCATGTATTCAACTTCCTGAATATAGGTCGATCTGACACTTTTTGAAAGGGGTAATGTTTTGAAATCATCACCTTTATAGGTCAATAAAAAGAAAAACATAAAATCTACGTTGGCAGGGGGTGCAGCAACATTTTGAGAATCAGCCCCAGGACTATACCATACAACTCAGTATTTGAATTGGGACAGAATTCATCATGGCACTGTATGCCATATATACAAATCAATTTCTCTGCATCAGCTGTTCAATACAGTTTATTCCAATTCATGGACTGATCCTAACTCAAGGTAAACATTATGGAAGGCAGAACTTGAACAAATTATGATTATTATTTTTTTTTATTGTGTAACCATGTCGTCCAACTTCATCCTATATCACATCTGCATGTCTTGTAACTGCCCGTCACCAAACCTACTCTGTCAGAGATGCCCTCAGCTTCTGTTTTTCAATCTTCCCTGCAGATGGAAATGAGTCGGTATGCTGTCACCTTCGGTAAGACTTGCCACTTCCTTTGAAAAATTAACATCAAACCCTCCAAAAGCATCAATATAAGATGCAGCAATATGTACTCGGTGTACAAGACATTAGGAACGTATTCCAACTATGGAGTTATACCCCCTTGTCCACAATCCATTACTCAAGGCTCCAAAATCTTTACCTTGTCTCCTGCTCACTATCTATACCTCCCCTTCATGATTTCAGTGGATTTAATTGGTAAAATCAATAAGGAATTTTTACCCAGTCAGCGTATTTCAAGAAGGGTACAAATATTTAGATAATGTTACCACTTTAAACCTAGCATTAAAGAATCCTTTTCATCCTGGTTTCCTAAAACGATGTGACGTGACCCAAAATAAGTTGTGGGCCGCCTTCTAGTGGGTCCCCCTGCATGACAACGGTGGTACTATATTTGTGATATGTTTCAATGAGTCTCGGTCCCACAACAAGAGGAAATAAAAATCTCATTTGGGTCGCTGACTTGAAAAGTTAAAAGAAATCATGCTTTACATTACAAGGAAGTACGGCAGACCCAGCATTCCAAATTCTCCTACAGCCAGAAACTTTTTCCTTTTAATCACGAAAAGAGCGAGTGTTGGTAAAGTTTTGTATATCCAAGTGTAGATGTTGCCTGTTTCTTTGACAGCTGGTCTGAGACTGTTTGCCAAGCATGCCAACCAGTTCAGTAGCTGCCTGATGGACCGCTACAGAGATGTGTTTGAAGTCATGTCCAAACTGTGTGGGCACATCAATGCTGAGATGAAGAAGACTAGTTACTATGCCCTTGAGTCTTTCCTCAAACAGGTAGGCCTTTGTGATATTCCTCTACTCTACATGCTAGAACAGGGCTTGGCTGTCGCACCATGTCAGATATTATTCCAAACCCATCTAAGAGCTTTCCTGGACACAGGGCCTAAAGGCACTACGAGTAAGATTGCAACATCAATGTATCACTGTAAGTTCAATGTCCATACCTTGGCAGGATTACTGCAGAAACATGATAAGGCAGATGAGAATGAAAGATAATTGGCAAGACTGTGACAAGTCAGTTGGTAGCCTCTGTTTTTTTATTTTTAAGTCTAATATTGAGTGGTATCTACCTTTTTGTGTATGTGAATGTATAGAAATATGTCCGTTATGATTTGTCATTGTTTGATTTTCAGGTTGCAATCATGATGGCTGACAATGTTGAAGAGCACAAAAGCAAACTGAAATTCTTCATGCAAAAGTTCTGCGCAATTATTAAGACAATGGACTCAACACACAAGGAGCTGTCCATTGCCATACGAGGATATGGATTCTTTGCAGCTGTATGTTTGTCCATTTTATTTGTTTTATTTTTTGTAATTTATTGTTTGTATCAGTCTGGCCACAAGGCAGGGTTTTCCATGTTGAGATTTGTCTTATGATGAATAGCAAAGAGGCTTCAGCTCTTGGCGCTTTTAAAGCCCCTACAGGAGTGTTTAAAACATTATTCTTGATATCCTGCGAGAAATATACAGCCAGTGGTGAAAGGACTGAAGCGAATTTGGTTGTCTTTCACAATGCAGTGATCATAATTGTTGTTGTTCTACAGCCATGCAAAAAAGTCTGCCCTCAAGATGTGGAGTTGATGTACACAGAGCTGATCCAGCGTTGTAAACAGATGTACTTGACTGAGTCTGACAGCGAGGAGGACAGCTTTTACCAGCTGCCTAGCTTCCTGGATTCCATAGCCAGTGTCCTCATTCACCTGGACAAGGTAACCAACCTCACTATACAACCTCATCTCTAGATCAGCTACAGTGTAGTGTCCTCATTCACCTGGACAAAGTAACCAACCTCACTATACAACCTCATCTCTAGATCAGCTACAGTGTAGTGTCCTCATTCACCTGGACAAAGTAACCAACCTCACTATACAACCTCATCTCTAGATCAGCTGCAGAGTAGTGTCCTCATTCACCTGGACAAGGGCTTGGCCAAATTATCAGATTGAGGCTATGAAGAGTGTGGCCATGTTTTTCGTTTGAAACAATCAATAATTAATTTTTTTGGACACTTTGTGCCCACATGCTCTCAGATCCCTGAGGTGTACACACCACTACTGGAGCGCCTCCTGGTTGTTCAGATTGACAGTTTCCCTCAGTACAGTGACAGAATGCAGGCCACCTGCTGTCGTGCCATCCTGAAGGTGCTCGTGGCCATGGCCTCTAAAGGGCCTGTGCTGTGGAGTTTTATCAGTTCTGTGGGTGAGTTCAAACAGCCGCAGGTTTCTGTGTTTCTTTGCTTCTCTAGGCCTCATTCCACAATTCTTTGTTTGTGTGTGCATGTGTGAAGCAAGTGTTAGTCTTTCCATTGTGTGCAGTTACCACTGAAATGTATCCTAATTAACCTGATTTGGGGAAAAAGTGACAGTCCTAGTTCCAATGCTTGTCTAATAAGCAATGGTAATCATTTTTTTTTTTATCACAAATCTATGAAATTATATCAGCACTTCCACCAGATGACACATACTAGCTGGGGAAAACAATAGACTTTAATGGGTGTTCATGCAAAGAGCATTGAAAGACCCTCTGTGTTTGTGCTTTGTTCCCTTTTTCTGGCAGGGACAGCAGATGTTGTATGAAACATTACATTTTATTGTCTCTTTTTCACTATTCTCTTTCAGTGCACCAGGGGTTAATTCGTGTTTGTTCCAAACCTATCATGCTTTCTGAGGTGAGGTATTTTCTTCATAATGGCATACACACACACACACACACACACACACCCACACACTCTCTTTCTCTCACACACACACACACACACACACACACACACTCTCT
>OMKL01033573.1:2927-17211 GCA_900302295.1 Parasudis fraserbrunneri
GGGGGGGGACCCAGGTGTGGCCAATGCCCCATTAGGCATTGGCTGCCACTTAAAGATAGAATCTAATGTCGCCGAACAGCGACCTCTAGGCAAAAGATGAGTACTGCGCTTTGTTTACAGTCTTTTTTTTGTTTTTGTGTGGATTGGATTTCAGTGGATATAGGGGAGTGGTTGCTACTGTTGGCCACACCTCAGTCTCTGCCAAGAGAAGTCTGGAGAAATTCACAGTATAATAAGTTACTAAACTCCAACCCACATGTCAGACCAAAACAAAAAAGTAAACAAAGCCCAATACCAAGCGGGGCTCTTTTGCCTAGAGGTCGCTGTTTGACGGCATTACAGATTATACAGATTATAAGTGGCCTTCTCCCACAGGAAATGGAAATCAGAGCAGTGTCCCCAACATTGGCCTGTGTGTATGTGTGTGTGCATGTAAGTGAGCATGCACGTGTCTGCTGAATGAAAAAATAAATATAAGAAATGACAGCTGCCTCTTCCGAAGGAGGAGTCAGTACTTTTCCTCTGATCTGTGGCTTCAACTGGAATTAATGAGAAGAATGCAACAGGTGGAAACAGGAAGACAAACAAGCTACAGCACTGGACGGTGGACACTACAATAAACCAGAAGTCACAAGAGATCTACGATATTGCACATATTGCATATTGGCACGTCTCCTGCAAAAAACAAAAAAAACAATCACACATTTAAAAGGCTTGGCTTTTATAAAATAACAAGGTCCAGTCATCACTGCAACAATTCAGAGAGAGAAGGTGAAAGATGGACACAGAGGGTACTGAGCAAAAACCTGGTGAGTTATGACGGATTTAAGTTTTGAGAGGATACACTCTTAAGACAATATCACTTCTGTCTGATGAAAACCTCATATACTAACAATACATATACTCATATACTTACAAGGGAAAAAGAATTGCCAAAATTGAGTTATGTGGTTTTTACATGAAATCAGTGATATGACTTTTCAGAGGGTATTTGACTTCAACTTCCTTTTTGTTGCAATATATAACCTTTTTTTGTGGTAAAAGTTTGGTGATATATAGCTTAAATATATAACCTTTTTTGAAAATAGATTCTGCAGTGTATGGCAAGAAAGAGTGGAGTTCTGCCACATAAAAGCACCAAAATGGTTCCTCTAGATCAGTAGTCTCCAACCAGTAGCTCGTGAGCTACCAGCAGCTCTTGGCCTGTGTTTGAGTAGCTCTCCAAATAGTATCTGAATATTTTCCATCACAAATCACGAGGTAGAAATCAGTCAGTGTTACAGGTTGTAATGTGTCTATTTTGCACACTCAAAATTTTGAATGGTTAGGCCAACTGTTATGCCCATATGGCTCTGACTGGTAATACCTTTGTTGTTTAAAGAAAAAAAGAAAAGAAAGTGGTGCTCTCATGAATTTTTATTTTTCAATAGTAGCTCTCATAAACAAACAGGTTGGACACCCCTGCTCTAGGATTATGGCTAAAGAACCTGTTTCAGCTGCTATATAAAATATTTTCTATTTATACATATTACTATACATATTTATCGACATTTACTTTATCAGTATATTTTGTTTTGAGCAAGGTGTTTGTCCAGAGAAAATCAGTGCACAAAACATGACCAGTTGTGTCAGTCAGTTGCAGGAATCAGATAGATGATGAGAAATTATTAAATCTGCATATAAACAAATCTGTGTTTGTTTATATGCTCACCGCTGGTTTTGTACTTCCATTACGTTGTTCTAGCAGTGCATCATGATGACATCAGAGATTTGGTAGGTGGAAAATATCTGCTCTTTACTTTATTTCTAGTTATCGTCGCAAGAGCAACGATGGTGATAAACTGAGACTGAAACATCAAAAGCCATAGAAATACTGTGCTGTATGTGAATGTTAAAATATAGGTCATATTAGGTGGCCCTTTTATCTCATAAGTCTCTCCCTGATACAATCTTCCTCCTGACAGAGAGAGATGATCCAAAACAACTCCCAGAGATCCGCATCATCCTCCTGGGCAGAAAATGGGCTGGGAAAAGTGAGGCAGGAAACACCATACTCGGATGGGAGGGCTTCGAACTTGACGATGACACTGTGGAAAACAAAATGAAACATGGGGAGGTTGGGGGGAGATGGAGAGTCACGGTGATAGAAACCCCTGGGTGGTGGAAAACCTTCTACCGCAATGAAACCTTGGAGCTAGCCAAGACTGAGATGATCCACAGTGTGTCTCTGTGTGCCCCGGGCCCACATGCCTTCCTCCTGGTCATAGACATGGACACCATTCTAGACGAGAAGAGCGGGAAGGCAGTTGAGGACCACCTTGAGCTTCTGGGAAATAGAGTGTGGGATCACACCATGGTGCTGTTGAACTACAGTGTCTGGCAGGAGAGCTACACTTCCATTGACGAGTACCTCAACAAGAGAGGGAAGTCTCTTCATAAACTTGTGAAGAAATGTAGGGACAGATTCCACATCCTCAACAACAAGAATAGAAGTTCAAGTGCACAGGTGATAGAGCTGCTTAAAAAGATTGAGGAAATAGTGGCTAAAAACAGTGGTGTCCTGTTTGAACTGGATGCCAGAGTCGCTCAAAATGTGGCAGATGAAAAGAAAGACATGGATGAAAAAGTGAAGCTGAGAGAGATGAAAGCTGAAGTTGAGAAGGATGCTCTCAGGGAAATGTACAAAGGTAAGTTATGAATCTGTCTTAGCTATGCACTTAAGCTATGCACTTGAGTTATGCACTGGATTATGGCACTATGATGCGCGTAATACCACCGTTTGTTTACTCTTGAGTTGATCCTGTCGCCAGTTTCTGATGTGCACACACTTGTAAGTCGCTTTGGATAAAAGCGTCTGCTAAATGACTAAACTGTAAACTGTAAACTGTCTCAATCTAGCCACCAAACCAGAACTTGAAATTAACACTTGCCAATAGCCAACCAAACAAATACTGGTACATTTTGGCAGTGGCTCGTAAGTATGTGAATTCCATTAAATTGTCTACATGCCACTGTGGCCAGTTGACTAAAAAGTAAATTTCATGCCCTTCACCCAAACATCAGTTAATCCACCCATAAAGGCTTACGGCCCAATCCATCCATCTGTCTGTCTGTCTGTCTGTCTGTCCATCCATACTGTACACCCATCTTTCTTTACTGATATTCTTCATTTTATGTAACTAACGTTACCAGGTGAAGCCCATCATCTGGCAGAGGTTAGGCTGTTGTTGATGGGCTGTGTACTGACAGGGAAGACGGCGATGGCAGACACCATACTGGGTGTCCCTGTGGTGAAGGACAGAAAGAGAACCCACCAGACTGCTGAGAGACAGGGCCAGGTGGGCCGATGGGCAGTCAAGCTGGTAGACACTCCTGGATGGTGGAGGTTTGGGACCCTGAAGGACACCCCTGAGATGGTGAAGCAGGAGATAGTAAGGGGTGCCACTCTCTGCCCTCCAGGACCCCACGCCATCATCCTGGTGCTCTGTGCCGCCATCAGCTTCAGCGAGGCCCACCTGAGGTCCATCAGGGAGCATGTGAGTCTTCTGGGCCCTGATGCTTGGAGACACATCATAGTGCTATTCAACTGGATGGACACGATTGGCAAAACCAGCCTGGAGCGAGTTATAGCAAGTGAAGGTAGAGCTCTCCAGTGGCTGCTGAGGAAATGTGACAACAGGTACCACAGCTTCAACATCGATAAGGCCAACGACCCAGCTCAAGTCATAGAGCTTCTGGAGAAGATTGAGTGGATGGCAGCAGGGAACAGTGTCTTTCGTCTCGCCACAGGAGAGACTGAGGATTGGAGAGAAGAGGGGACTGTTATAGAGACCATGCCGAATGGGCCATCTCTCATAGAGATGTTTGAGAAGGTGTGCCAGAGGAGAGAGGAAGAATTTCTGGAGAACATCAAAAGAATTCTGGTCAAGCCAGAGACGGCGAGCAGCATAGTTGAACCCCCATTGTGTGAGTATTGTGTTCATAATAAGCTTTAAATAATAATGGGCAACTATATTAACAATGTCTTCCCCCATGTTTGATGTCATTCAGTCCTCATAATCTACCCCACAATGCAATGCATCTAACACATCCGCCTATGCTGTTAGCTCCAAAAGCTACTGAACATTAGAGCTAATTTTGTCAGCTACCAAATGTTAGGCTACAGCTAATATTAGCTACTATTAATCAAATACCATCTTTGATTAACAGTAGCTGGTGTTAGCTGTAACATTTGGTAGCTGACATAATCCTAACGTTTGGTAGCAACCAAGTGTGAATGATATCAATCATGGGGGTGGACATCTTTTATTAATACAGTTGCCCATTGAAAATAAGGCAATGCAACCATCAATTCTTAAATGAATTTTGACAAAAGGAAATGCTGGATTTCTTCAGTAAAAACCATAGGAAAACCTTAAATAGATCGTTGATAAATGAAATTAGGGGGGAAAATGTAGTAACTTATTGTATGTTTGGATGTAGCTCCTGTAAAAGTAACAGCATGTTATATGTGTTATTTTTGTGATATTCTGCCAGTGTCTTTGGAGGAAGCACATAAGGACTGTGAAATGAAGGTGTCCGCTTGGCTACAGCGGCAGTCGGCGGGATGTTCTGAGGAACCATTTGAGTTGGATGCAGGGAGTTCTATATGGTCGGATGATGTCTCCACAGGGTATTAAGTGACATGAAGGTTCAAGAAACATCAGTACATTGAAATTAAGTCAGGAATGTTTTCTATAGTTTTCCAGTCTTTAACAAGTAGGTTCTACAAGACAAGATGAGACAAGTAATGATGGATTATGGTTGGTTTAATTTATACTATGGTTTAAATACTATACCAGTGTTGTTGATATTTAATGGATATGTCATACCCTTTGCTTTTCCTTTCATTTTTCCCCCCAATCTATTTACCTTTGATTAGTAAAACTATATTTTCTTAAATAATGTTGCACATATTCAGCACAGAACAGTGTCTGTGTTTCACCTTTCTCTTTGACAGGCCTCTGAGTCACTGAGTTAGCAATCAACCCTAACCGTTGACCCTTTGTATCTTGGACACCCCTGATCTGAACATTTACTTACTAACCTTACTTTTTATGTCAACATTTTGTCTACAGTAAGCATTAGCCCTTTCAGGTGTACAACCACACAGGTTTGATTTGAATTTTGAGATCTTAACATTCTAATGATGATATCACAATGGCTGCCCTGTAATAGCTGGGGAAAATTGAGAAGGGGAAGTACAATGAATTACACTCTCCCCACCCTCAATAACTACAGTTGAGTTGCCCTTGAGCAAGGCACTTAACCCCCAACTGCTCCGATGGAGCTGCTCCGTGGCCAGCAGTACAAGACGCAAAGTGTTCACACATGTGAACATGTGTTTGTGTGTAACCCTCCCCCTGCAACCACTCTGCTCAGGCCATTACTGTTAATAAGAATATAGAAAAAAGACCTATGTAATAGATACAATATAGCTGAATGGCATTGCATTGTGACTCATTTTTGGTGTATGAGAGACACCTAGTGGCTTTTATCAGTATGTGGAAAATAACCAGTTGGCCATGAGAGTGTGGCACAAAACATTACATGCTTATAAGCTGGTATGACCTCCTTTCACCTGGTCAGTGTTGAACTCAAGCTGTTCAAGCCATATTTCAGTCTGCTCAAAGCCTGCAGACTTTATAGATCACTGACCATCTGCCCACACCTTTTTAAGACCAAACAGATGATCCACTGATGCTCAAACCATCATGTAACTATAGTGACAACTTTAAAAATGTTTAAGATAAGGGTAAGATGAATGTTTAGAGGATTTAGTAAAGTGTGCATAGGTGAATAGGCCTACCACTTAATCTAAGAATTTACATATATTATTCTTGTGGCACAGGACAGACCAACGAGAATTTTATGAAAATGGACAACTCTCTCCCAAAGAGACCCAGTAACCTAGATTTTATTAAAGCCCCGTTTATTTTGACAATATCAATATGGGGTATATTCATATTCATTCAAGACGAGTTTGATCTTTAGATGGAAAATAGACCATTTGGAACTTTCTTAACCTGTTTTACTCCTGTAAATAAACATTTTACAGCCACAAAATATAACAAATACAATTAAAACTCCCATTCATTTTACGTTTGGATAATTGATTGGGCCTTTAAAGGTGAATGCTACCTATTTCAAGAATTTACATAATGTTCTTCCTATGCCTCTGGACAGTTCAGTCAGTATTTGTGAACACACATCGCTCTTTCCCAAAGCTTGACATCAGAGAGAGAACCCTTCAATCGGTGAGCCAATTGTGTGAGCTCTTACACCCAAATGAGGTTTATATGCTGGCATTGCTAGAAGGTCTGAACCAGAATTAAAACCTTATTTGGGTCTAAGTGCTCACATAAACATTGTATGGCCTCATAAAGTCAGAGCCCCATTCTTTGTCTATGGAGCAGCTTCAGATTTCACATCCCAGTGACATCACCGATTGGAGCGTTCTCTCTCTTTGTTTTCAAGCTTTAGGAGAGAGTGGTGCTTCTTCACAAATATTGACTGAACTGTCCTGGGGCACAGGAAGAACATATGTGAATTCTTAAAATGGGTGACATTCCCCTTTAACGACTGTGGAAATCTTTTTTTGTTGTTGTTCTTTATTCAAGGAAAGAACATTACCTTGAATTACAAAACCATAATATTTCACCCGTTATCAAATCACATTCACTTCATAAATACCGTACATTCTGGAACATGAGAGGCAAGGGGTCATCCCGTATCAATTAAATAATTTAAATCAATCAATTAAATAAATAAAAGGCAGCCAACTGAAGCGGTATATGAGTCATGTTGAATAACCTTGAGCTTCTCTGGTTACTGCTTTATATTGTTTGTGTGTGTGTGTGTGTGTGTGTCTGTGCACACATGTGCATAATTATGCACTTGCGAATGTGCAAGCACGCCCTTGTATTTCTGTGTTATTTGGAATGATAATAGGACTATCTGTGAGAAATTATTGTGCATTTCCTCCACATAGACCCACCCGAGGGAGAAGTCTGTACTTTTTCTTTAACATGTAGCTTCAGCGCCTCTTGAACAAACAACAGCTACATCCAGCATTACATCATCAGAATGCTACAGGTGGAAACGGTTGAGGGAAGCAGCAAGCTGTGGACAAATACAAGTGTTTTTTTGGGGGGAGTTTGTTTATCTTAAGAGAGCCCTTCCACATGAAGAGGTCGACAAAGGGACCACTGGGCAAAAGATAAATTAAGATATATTACGGTAAACTCATATCAGAACTGAGTTTGAATATTTTGAAATTGTTCATGTTTTGGATATGTTGGTTATGTTTTTCATTTGAATATAATCTATTTATATTTGATGAGTGATATGTATAAATCGCGAGAGTTTGTACTGAAATTTCTCTTTGCACTTTGTGAAATCCATGGGTTGAAATAGATGCGGCACAGAACAATGTGAAAGTTTTTTAATAATGTCCTTTTCTTTTAATATAATGTTAATGTGTCATGTTCCAAGTTTTCCATTATATGTTATGATTAATTTCTATTGACTTAGGACTATAGGAGCAATAAAATCAGACCCTCGCCTCCCTGTTTTCCGTTGACTTTATGGTGGAGATACAAATGCATGTGGTCATCCTTCAAGCTGCTGACCTACTTTTGTCATTGTCACCTGTGTAAGACTTCATTTGACATGTCTATAAACATGTCTATAAATATTATGTGTGATATGATTGTTTGGAGATATTGGATCAGCCCTTTGGGATAATGTCAGGGTGATTTCTCTTCAGTCTGGCTGTGGCGATGGTTAAAGGTAGACTCTCCCCAAGTCTACTCTAGATTCCTCTCATTAGTTATTGAACTGCTGAGTAAACCTCTGGGTCCCTCATGTTGAAATGACGTGTCCAGGGTTGCTCATTTTTCTCACAGTCGCATTTGTGTTTGATCTTAGGAGTTTGGACAGCAGTTACTTAAAGGACCACCTCACCGATTTCACACATCAGAATTGTTCTCTTTGTCTCATGGAGAAGTGTGGGGCCATTTTTTTATGCATCCTGTGGCCAACGGTGACTATAATTTCCCAACTGACATAGTATCAGGTAAACATGAGACGTAACATGAGATAGGCTTTTTGAAAACGATGAAGGTGTTCGTTCATGCGGACTGTGTAGGCTCAACCATATACAATTGCATTGAATGAGCAGTGTTTGCTGATCCTCAGTCATGTCCTTATTTCATCTGGCCTGCATTTGTTTGTGGTTTAGTCTACACTGTCTTATATTATGTCCTCATTCCAAAGAGAGGATAGAGCGATGCCCTCTGGGTATTTTAGGTTTTGTTGTTTGAGGCGTGGAAAGCCTCTATCGTAATGAAAGGCACCGTATCTCTGGCTAAAATGAACCGATTGTAAAACTTTTTTTTTTAATCAATAAAATAAACTCTTCTCTGTAGAGCCTCAATATTGTGAATGAGTAAAAGATAACTGTGGTGAACCGCTCCTTTAACCCTTTCAGGTGTACAGTCTCCAATGTCAGATTAGAATTGTGAGAACTGAACATTCTAATGATGTCACAATAGCTACTGGCCATTGAAAGCTATAGAGTTCTAGAATTCTAAGATAGAATTCTGAGAAAATGTTCCAAATAACTTACACCTGAAAGAGTTAACTGTATGGAAAGGTGCTATAAAAATAAAAGTGTATGTACTTACTAACACCTGCTTAGCTTTATGCCATTGTTTTACATAATGTTAGAGTTGTGCAGGTTTTATATTTACTTTCACATCATGATCAAACTTGACTTCCCCATAGTTTTCATGTTCAAATATCATGTGGGAAAGATGCATGTTGTTTTGCAAATTTGACATTCAAGTCTAGACAGACAACAGAAATAGGGTGATGCGACTTCTGGACACAGTGGTAAGTAAGAACCTATATATATATTTGGTTGACATCCTCTAGTTTGTTGTTACTAAATTTGTACAACTATAATAACTGTAATAACATTTAAGGGGAAAAAAGCATAATATTTGCTTGTATTTGCATATTTGATCAATTTAACTGAAAGCACAATTTTAACTCAAGCACATTTTGAACTTGTAAGCAGTTGAAAGCATTTGTTTATTGCTTTATTCAGTAATTGTATGTAGACATTAGGCTTAGTGTCAGATGCTGGGCCTTTTAACTGTATTTTATGTTATTTACTGTATGCATTTTCATCGTAGGTTGTTCAAAGGAAATGATAAATAGTTTGGATAATATTTGACTTTAGTCCGTCCTCATTAGACTATTTCCAGAAGCTAATTTGCTTACTCTCCATGAGTGGATTCCAATAGGTAGAACACACCAAACATGGAAACTTGACTCACAAGTTAAGTTTGATACTTCTCATCACCATCCACATGCATGTTATGTATGAAAACACTACATCTCTGTGTGATGAGGAAGATCCACCATACTACAGAAACGCCATAGGCATTGTTGTAGACTGGCTCATAGTCCTCAAAGGGCTGCCTGAAATTTGCATGGCTGGCTATGCCCTCCTCCAACTACTGAGAAAGGGCCAAGCTGCTCAGGTCTTTTTCATGAACCTGCTCCTATCGGACCTTCTCCATATAGCCATCACAGTCCTCTTCATTGTCAGCAGGTTCTACAATGATGCTTTCCAAAACTTTGTTGATGCCCACTGCATTTCACGGTTGTTTGTCCGCCTGGGCCTGTGCACCACTTTGGGTTTCATGTTGCTGATCTCCATGGAAAGGTACCTATTGGTGGCCTGCCCTGTATGGTACCGTACTAGGACCATTACCAAATTCTCCACCCTGGCCTCCATTTGTCTCCAGATCCTCTCCCTGACCTACGCCACTTTGGAATATGCATTTTTGATCTAAACCAGTTACTCCTTGTTGCTGCTCTCCTCCATCTTCTTCCTGCCTGCCCCTTTCCTTGTGGGCTTGTTTGTGGTCACATGGAAAGCCCTCTACAGGGGTATGACCATGAGGCAGGAAGTGAAGAAGAGGAGGAGGGTTCTCTGGGCCCTGGGTCTGGTTTTGGGGATCTACACAGTTCTGTTCCTTCCCTTCAGGCTCAGGAACCTCTATTACTACTCTCTCAGTGATGATCACACCACAAAGACAGGTGATCCAGTCAGGGACTTGTCCTCGGTCCTGACCAGTGCACTGGTCCACCTGAGCCCCTTGATAGACCCTTTCCTCTACATTCTCATGAGGAGGGATACAGGGCACATGACAGCGGCATTCCCCCGCTGTAAGAAGATGCTGAAGAAGGCCAGTGTTCGCCAGCGGGGTGGACTAACAGAAACAAATCAGGGAGAAACTGATTTGTAGGCCGTGAGATGATACAGGCCATTGGAATTTCTGTTGTGTAGAACCTGTGTATCACAATGCAAGTTGGTGTCGGTAGGCTGTTCATGACACTGTTATTTCCCCCTGATCTGTGTTATCCTTAAAGACGTGCATGAATGCCAATGTCTGCTGTGTCTTTCACATCCTGTTTTCGATTTTGATTACAGTGAGTGCATACCAGTCTTTCAGTTTATAGATACCAAGAGTGCACATACCCAGCAAAGGTGCTGACTACTGGTAGGTTATTATTAGTTCAAAATATACATGATGATGATGGTCGCACACTTGATTGCACCCTGATGATGTCACAGCCAAAACATCTAGTTCAAATAAATAAATCATTAATAAATATTATCTTTTGAATGGAGAAAGTGTGCGACCATCATCATCAGTTTATAGATACCACCATATAAGTCAAACAATTCTGTTATTATTATTAAATATTTTCATTTTCTGTCAAGAAAAAAGGCTTATGTACCTCTATATAGGCTACAATACAGCTGCCCATTCGCATGTGATATTTGCTATTTGAGAGACACCTAGTGGTGTTGTGATGTGAAACATTAGCCATGGTGTAGGAAACCTGAATCACTCGGTGAGTAGGCAAAGAGTGAGGCACTGCAAACTGTACACATGGTGTGAGCAGGTATGACCTCCATTGCACCGGATCAGCGTGATCAAGTCAAGCTGCTCAGGCTTATTTCTTCTCAAAGCCTGCAGACTTTATAGATCCTTGACCACCTGGCCACACTTTATAAGACCCAACAGATGATCCACAGATGCTTTCAGTGGGCAAAACTGAGAGCCAAGCTGCCTGGCAAAAGTCTTACCTCAAGTCATTAAATGCTGTGTTTACATCAAAATGTCAAACTCAAAATCACATATTCAATTCTCAAAACCACCTCATATTAATACAATGTTCGCATGATTATTACATGTGCAGATCACATCCACCTGTGTCCTCTGTCATGTCTCATTATTTCCGACCACAATGCTGAGATGAGCAGCACTTCACTGCATGAAAGGCTGTTAGACAACATGTGAGGCGAAGGCAGCTTCTGACTACATGAAGCAGGTGTTTGACACTATTGCAGTGCATCACATTTTCAATGATTTCTAAACCTCAGTCAGCAATCAAAATGTCATATGTTCTGGTAGTGTGTATAAAAATGCTAGCTTTGAGGTTGATGCAGACCAGAGATTGAAGCTACAGAGATTGATGCCATGAAGTTGTCACTCAGTACAGTATGTTTACAGTATGTTTCACATCCTTTTCAACCGATCTTTGTGTTTTGGACACATGTCCGCTTTGTCCTGTGTGTTCCTTGCATCACGATGATCTCCATCAATTTGCCTTGCACAATATAATCTTAATGAAGATTTGTAATGAATTAATATATTCAATTCAAACTATCATAATGAATGCTTAGATTACAATTTCAAATCGTAAAATAGGTTGCTAACCTTTTGTTCATTGCTATTTTGATAACTCTAACTTTACTCCTAATCTAAATATGGGGAGCTGACCAGTGCATCTTCTGTTTTGATGAGGATGATAATTTGTTTGACTGCATGGTTTGACAATGCCCATTTTATTTTAATAAGCAGACTACATTTCAAAGATGAACATATCCAATGTTCTGATGCTATGATTAGCTTTTGCATAATGTACAACTTAATTCCATGCAGTTGTTTTTATTTTGCATGATGTATGGGTTTTCAAGTCCAAAACTAGGAGTAGCATTTTGTGTCGTGTTTTGCGCTGAGCAATTGTAAAACAAACAAACAAACAAACAAACAAACAAATAAATAAATAAATAAATAAATAAATAAAGTAATAAAGTAATCCTGTATGTAGCCTATGTAATATGTAATGTATATATGATTTTTCAGTGGTTATTTGATCTTGATCATGATCTTAACTTCAAGAGACCAAAATCAGTTGTATGCTATGTTGATGAATTTAATTATCCAGGTAATATCTTCCTTTAAAAGTTAAATTGGACACTGACACCTCAACCCAGGATTAAAACGTTGAAAGTTCATGACTGAATCTCAATCACAGTCCATAGGTTTATCTTTTGGCTAAAAGAAGGAAGGGGGGAAACTTTAATCTACTGTTAAGCACATTTATTTAAACCCTAAACTGCAAAACAAAGTGATATTTATATGAAGTAAAGATATTTTTGTGTATGACTAAATGTTTCATATTTTCACCGCATCTCATGTGGTGATACTGAAAGGGAACAATCAATCTTTTCATTCTGTTATCATGTAGGCTAATGAACATCAAACCAATGCATCAACAAAATGACCTATAGGGATTAGGCCTATAGCCTAAGGCAAGCTGTTGTAGGTTAAACTCGAATTAAGAAATGAAAGAACATAGTCCTATTTGCCTGCAATGGGGGGTCCAAAATAATGTGATGCTGTGCCTAAATCGCAGCAAAACTGATTCAATTCCGTTTGATGTATCTGGAATGGCTTCAAAGCTATGTCAGGCTAGAAGTCAATGTCCACTGGAGGTAGTCATGGTCACTATGCATCCCTAAGGATCGTCTGCGACGGATGTCATTAATTATAACTAACAGACAGACAGACAGACAGTGGACAGCCAGCCGCCGACCGTCACTGCCGCAGAGAGCGCAGACCTATGCCGGACAGGAGCAGGCCGCCCTAGGCAAATACAAAGAGGTTTGAACAGCAAAGGGGAGGGAGTGACAGGAAGAATGATTCAATTCTCTTTCGTTATCGAAAATGCTATGGCCTATCTCAGCCTCATGCCTTATTCTGACAGTGGGCAATAAACAAAAACATGTACTGAAACATTATTGTCAAAAAGATACAATTCACGACGGAGATAAATAATTTAAAAATGCGGCGTTCCGCTAGGCTGTCAAAGGGACGACTGCGCATCCTTGTGAGTGAATCGGGAAACGCTACGCCAACGCCAATGTCCCGGCTGGGAGACGTAGCCTTTTGCCCGACATAAGCTTTTTTCTGTCATTTAATAAACCGCTGCCAAACATCATCGTTTCAAACATGGTAAGTCGTTTTCGTAATCATCTTTGGGCTTTGTAGTCGACGCACGACGGATAACAGCCACGCGGAACCATATTTTTGAGAAGTCATAATAATTTATGAATCATAACTTGTTATGATAGGAGCGCGCGCGCAGGCGTGCAACAGGTCGCCGTACAGTAGTAGGGCTGTAGAACTTATTGCGCCTGTCGCCAAACACTATTATGAAATGTTCGATCATCGCGTGGGCTATCACAGTGGCAAGATGGCACGAAAAACACGAATGCTTTGTTGGCACAATGGAGATCTATTGAAGGGGGAAAAGAAAACATGAAATCGTCTAGATTTACACGAGAACGACTGTCAGAGTTTTAAAATTCTTTGGTTTTGACGATGCTAACGCTATAGCCTCGGTCTATGAAGTAATACTTATGGATTATTAGGATTTTTAAAATCCTCCTATGTGCAACGCTATGCGTAGCTATACACAAGGAACAAGGCCACATCATCCGAAACAAATCAAGGCATCACTGTCTGCCTGCCTAGACAGGTGTACAACTATACCTACTCATTGAAAATTGCCTTTTTGTTAGAAATTAGAGCATATATTTGTAATAAGAAATAATTGGTACATTTTGGCATAAACAGTCTAACCTAGTCTGTTAAATCGATTGCTTTGCCAAACAAGAGAAGACATTTTAAAATATAATTCCAGATAAAGTTAATGAGGTTAAATAATGCTTTATGGCCTTATCCAAACACATTCATTCATCCAGTCACATATCATTGCGTGACTACATTATTGCAGTGCGAGCAGGCTAATTAATTATATTCCAGGCCAGTCTATATCAAGCCTTGTGTAAAATATTTTGTTCAACTCGTGT
>OMKL01033589.1:0-13014 GCA_900302295.1 Parasudis fraserbrunneri
TCGCTTTCTCTCTGACACACACACACACACACACACATATGCACTCTCTCTCTCTCTCTCTCTCTTTCACACACACACACACACACACACACACACACACACACACACACACACACACACACAGACACACACACACACACACACCTTCACTGGGTCTCAAACAAACACACTCTGCAGACAGGAGGTACAAATTGGCCTCCCTTCTCTTTTTGCCACTTCACATGTTTCAACCATATAATGTAGCTACAGTTTAGTAGGGAGAAAAGAACATTTCAGTCTGTCAAGTATCATACAAGCAGATCAAACATCTAATTAGATATGTAATCTAATACACCAATGTCACCGTCTCTCTGGAGTGAACTAGATATTCATTTTAATATCTTTAACTACAGGTTGAGTTTCCTCACTGATATGAAATGGGTTGAGAGTGTCCTCTAGTGGTGGTTTGTTGGAGTTTTCCACGGCACTGATAAATTCCAACCCACAGCCACCTGTTTCAGATACAAAATGCATTGGGAAAATGTAGGTAGATAGGATGGAAGTTGGTTCTGCACTGAACTGAATTTGTGACAAATGTGGATGGTCCCTTTAAGAGATATGGACAGCTGCAGAAGAGAGCTATAGGCCCGGACGAGCCAGCTACATAAAAAAGTGAATAACTGCGGTGATCTGAGGCCAAAGATGTTCTGCTGAGCCGCTGAGCCACTGCTCAGCTCTTCAAAGTGGACGAGTGGGCGGGGATATTATGTAGAAGCGTCTTTACGTAGTCACGCAAGCGTTGTTTTGGAGGAAGTGAAAGGGGAAGAGTGAGAGAGAGCAAATAACGTTAGCTACGTAGCTAGCTGGCAAGCTTCAAGACGAAATTGCCAAATTATCAGACCAGCTGTTGAAGGAAGCCTTATCTAATCATAAGCAGCACCAGTGTCTAACGTTAGGTGTCTGAACAAAGGACAACATACATTTCTATAGGTTAGAAGCGATACATTGGCAGTTAGCTAACGTGTCCAGTGCCAGCCAACTAGACTTAGCGTCAGTAGCCACCTTGCAGCTACTAAAAAGCGGTCTGAACAATAGCTAACGTTAGTTAACCTAGCTAGCAACTAAAGCCAACCAAAGCCAAAAAGCCATCGTCCCGGGGTGTTACAAGTTGGAAAGTAAGTTCTTACCACAGCAACAGTATGTTCAGAAAACGCGTCTGCTTATTCTTTGTCTAATAAATGTCATGTCATCTGTGGTGGTGCAATGTTTTTCGAGAATCTGGTTGGTAAAAACAAGGACGGCCTGCCTAATGTAGCTTGGACAGCAGACAGGAATCCAACAAGAACCGAGGTCAGACGATCACAGCCTCTCTACGGTTCCAGAGATATATATATATCCCTCGTTCCCGACAGACTTGACAGCAAACTAATTTGCTACAATAACGTTGTGTTTTGTTTCGAGTATCATGGAACACACACACATAACTTGTCTTTGTTCATTTGCTTGTTGGTATCGGGACTGATGGCTAACGTAATTAATGTTGTCTTTACTAATCTAAATGGGGGGTAATGTTCATAATTCTAGCCATTATCTGTGGTTAGCCAGGCAGCCAATGTCCTCCCCTGTTTGACTGTTTATGATACTGTTTATTTATGATGGTGAGTCGACTCTTCTACTCCGTTGAGAGCCGGGTTCAACTCCTGTTGAGTGATTCAGAATCAAAATACAATCGTGGATTAATTATGTTACCCCATAATTTGAAATACTAGCATGCTCGCAGGGATGTCTCTCATGCCGAGGTTGCATTTGTTGTTGTGGTCAGATTATCGTTTTATCATATTCCATTGTTAGTCTAAAATACTTCTACTCTATTGGAATTATTATTAATAAACTTGGCCCCATTGGAGCAGTCAAATGTCACATTCAGTACCAACCCAGGTCAGTGGTATCAATAGGGCCCCAGGTGGTGCTGAGGCATGGATAGTTAGCCTAGCTTGGTGACAAGTACTGAGATGGATTAAGTATTGAGCAATTCAGGCTTTGTACATCAAGCCTATATTTAGCCCAGAGTTTGTTTGTGTCTCTGTGTGGATGTGCATGTAAAATGCAGATGATAATTGTCTTGAGGAACTACAGCTGCTTCTTCCCGTACTGCATTGACAATCCAGCTGCCTCTTAGAGGGAAGAGGCAGCAGGAGGCCAAATCAAGGCCGATATTTGGGTGATATTATAACCCAGATATTTCTCTTGGCTGAACAACATTTACTTGTTTTTTTATTTTTTTATTTTTTTATAACTCAAATACCTCAGTATGAGTTAACCTAATGAACACTCAACTTCCAGCATGAGCTGCCCCCATAATCAGTAGTCACTACAGGCATTCAATATTTTTTTCATCGCCCTCCTTCTAAGCCTAAAAAAAATACATAGTTTGTTCACTCATCTGTCAAACCCTAGTTAAGACTATGATGTAAAGTTAGATGTTTTGGTAAAAGGCGAGGCATAGTCAATGAGGTTATAAGATGGTTGTAATTATGAATCACTGTCTCTTGACAGTGATATACGAAAGGTTAAAGTTCTCTGAAGTCACTGTTGAGACTTTAGCCTACTCTGCTTGACAGAATGTCAGTCACTGTGACTGTAATCTCTATAAACAGATATCTGCATGTGAATGCAGCACAGTGCTGCCTGTGATCAGGGGGCCAGTTGGGTTTTTCTAGCTCATGATGACAACTGAGGAATTTCTGTAGACCAGGCTAAATTGTGCAGTTTGGTAAGTAGGAGGCTTTTTCTTGTAGCCTACATGATTCTGTATCGGATTTTGAATTAGGGTGTGGTTTACCCGTGCCAGGGTCTTCGGAATGCCAAATGCTAAACCTTTGAGTGATTAGTGTCTGTCCCATAATTAGGCTGCACCACAACTTGAAAAGCCTCTTTGTTGTTTATGAGTTGTCCCAAACAAGGTCTGTTGTGGCTTATAAGCAATTTAGACTTTTGGTGCACAATTCAGAGGCAGCAGCATTATCCATCTTGGCTCAAAATTGGAGATGCACCTTGTATGTTGGCCTACATTGTGAGAGTGAATGGGAAGTGGTCAAGTGGTAGGCCACACAGTCTACTACTACTGGTTATTGTATCGGACAAGCCAGCGGTATGGCAACAACAGGAAACTTTGACTTGAAATTGATGCTACAAATGATAAAATATGCAGAAATCCAGCTATTTCGATTCAAATACAGTCTAATCAGCGAGAGAATCAGCTGGTTAGGAAACAAAGGCTGATTTTTAATAGCAGTCCAGTCTGACTCTAAGCACTGGGTTCTCTCCATTATGGAAGCACAACATCCATTTTACATTGTTAGTGATTCTCATCATGACACTTTTATGTGAAACGCTATCTTGTTAATGAATCGTTTCTATGTTCTTAGTATCAAGTAGCCTATTGTTCTTGGCATTATGCACGTGACATTTAAAATTGCATAAGAATTATGATAATCTTTTCAGTAGTTAGGCCTATAGCAAGAGGCATAAAACCTAGCTAAACTGGCCACAGTGGCTGATGATTCCGAAGTCAGTTTCACTTTCACTCTCCAGATTACACCTGCCAATTTAGCTGTATGGGAGGAGGCAGAAGGGACTTAAGTTTAAGCCATC
Organism: Parasudis fraserbrunneri; assembly: GCA_900302295.1. Lineage (NCBI taxonomy): Eukaryota > Metazoa > Chordata > Actinopteri > Aulopiformes > Chlorophthalmidae > Parasudis > Parasudis fraserbrunneri. The sequence continues at coordinate 3,634 of OMKL01033589.1, forward strand.
AAGAGTTTTGATTTTGAGAGTTTTATGCTGATCATAACTACAGGGCCTTCTTTTGAAATGATTTATCATTAATGGGCTGGGGAAGAAATGTCAGTAAGCTGTTCTTTCTGTAGGCTGGCTGTCCATCCATCCATCCATCCATCCTCCAGCCTACTACTAGGAATAGTCCTAGTGCTCCAGGTGCCCAGTCTGCCATTTACACCCATTCTGTTTTATAAATTGTATGAATTAGGCCCTGAGGCTGAACAATACAGTTATTCATCGTATTCTCATGACTTGTTTTACCATATAATGCGGTGCAATGCCACAGCTCATTGGCCAAGGTTGTCATTTAATGATAATCACCTGCTAGTTGATTACAGTCACCTGATGTTTGTGACCAAGATGTCTGTGATCGAATACTATGAATACTGAGTTCAGTTCATTCATGAGAATGCCCCAAAAAAATAATTTTGGTTACAAAAATGTGCCTATTTTCTTCTCAATGACCAAATTTGGGCTATACAAATAGCCTAGTTTTTATCTAGGCTATTCATCTTATGTTTCCAGGCAACAAGGACACTGCCAGCATGCTGCTTTTGTAATTCCACTTCCCATGTGCGCGTGACATTGTATCTAGAAAGGGATATATTGGCCTTCGAGGTCCATCAATTTTGAATGAAAAATGGCAAGCCATATGTTCTTTTTCTGCACAATTATCTTTGTTACAAGGAGAATGATCTAGCGAAGCAGTTTTGTCCATATAGCCTAGATGTATTATTTATTCGGTTTGGGAATATTCGCACTAGCTACCATCTTTACCACGAAGTTTAGCAACCGGAAATAGACCTACAACAGCGAAAGTGGGCGGGACAAAACAAGTGAAGGTGAATACCAGTCGCAGAGGCTTGGCAGTCATAGTGCTTCTAGGTCAATGTTAGATGTGGAGACAATTTCCATTCAAGGTCTGTAAGCTTTTAAGCCATAAATGACTCACAAATACAAATAAAAAGGTGATACCAATGATACTAAATACCTGCTCATAGAATCGATTTGAGGATTTGTCCTTGCCAAATAAAGACTACTCTGAATTTTGTTTTCTCCTATGAAACAAAAGTAACTAATGTGGTGGTTAGTCACCCGTACACCACCCTATAGAATTATGCGCTCAGAGCTGTATTTAGTTGTCTGTTTCCATTCTGACAATATAATGGATATTACGGAAGCTAAATCGCAGATGCATCTAAGAGTTTGTTGGTTTAGTGCAAAGGAGGAGTTAAAAAAACGGTTTAATGGTTGAGTGTTAGATCGATGAGGGGAAATATCCTAAAACCTCGCCTCCACATTCACTTCCTGTGTGTATGAGAGAGAGAGAGAATGATGTGTTCCTCGTGATTTGGCCAACAGCTTAGAAGGCACATGACTGGAATGAATGGAGTTCAACCCTGATTGGCCCAGTTGGCAGTATACTACACACAGATTTGTAGGCTAACGTACTAGTCTTGTCTACGTAGAAACACATTTACGTGTGGATGGATTTTATTGTCCCAAGGGAGCATTTGAAAACCGGTGATTAGGTGATGACTCAGAATGAATAGGCTACAAGTGGTGTCCACATCCTTAGTTTCCAACTGTCCCGTATATACGTAACATTCCTGTCATTGTATTTATGTCTCTCTTGCAGCTTTGACAAAATGACATCCAGGAAGAAAGTGCTACTGAAAGTCATCATTCTAGGGGATTCTGGGTGAGTCACAGACTGTACTATACTTGCCCTGGACGATAACAACTGTGATGCAGGGTGGAAAATACAAACACCGAACTAGGGCTGGGCAGTATTTATTGTTTATGGTGTATCTGTATTATTGTATCATGGGATTTTTTTTAATATTGTGGATTAGGGCCGAGCGATTTAGAAAAAAAAGATCTAATTGTGACTTTTGGACCGATTATTGTTATTGCGATATGATTCACGATACTGAGCTAGAGGAAATCTAAATCCAAGATGTTGAATATCTATTGGATTATTATCTGACACAGTGATTATCCATACCTGAGCAGATATTACAATATATATGCTGTATTGTTATTCTTCCACACCACTCAGCCCTGGACCAATAAATTGTGATTGTGGCTGACAGCCAGGCACTTTGTTAGATAATCATTAACTGTTTGAAGATGCATTTTATTCTTTATCTGTTAGACCTGTAATAAAGTAGTGACCATTGTAGAGAAGTTCTGTTCCATTCTAAAAAAACATTTAATTTGTGAAAAATGAAATGTCCAGTTAATCTTCTGCTCTGTGTTGTGCCATTCAGTCTCTCTGAATCACCACCAGCTTGACTTGCTTTTACATTTTGTCACGTTTTTCTCCTGTTTATTGTGACTGTTCCTTCACTTAATAAACTAGGCTTAGTCCTGCATCATTGCCATTGCTTTATACATTTTCCAGTAGTAATGTACTTGAAAAGCCAATGTAAATGAATTACAATTATGTGTAGCCATTTGAAGGGAAGTTAAGGGTTTGCCCTCCCCATACCCTCCTCAAATGATTCGTTTGTGATGCTCAAGTCATGTATTGAATAAATGTATAATATTGAATTGTAGCTATTGCTCAACCTGTACCACCTTTTTATTTTTACCAATATTTTCCTGTTCTCCATCTGCATGTTCTACCCTTAACTCTTTTAGTGTTGGAAAGACCTCCCTGATGAACCAGTATGTCAATAAGAAGTTTAGTAACCAGTACAAAGCCACAATAGGAGCAGACTTCTTGACCAAGGAGGTGATGGTGGATGACCGGCTCGTCACAATGCAGGTACAGCACATCAAGAAGTCCACCGCTGCCGTAGTTACTGTACGTTCAGACACAACGCGAAGAGCAATGTTGTCTCACTTTACTCACGTCAGTTTGACAGTCGATAACTAGCAAAACCGGTTTGGTCTCTTTAACAGTGGCATTGTTGACATTCACAAAGATGAGACCATCTCTAAATGTAACCTATTCGGTATCTATAGACTACAGAGCATTCATAACATTCTATTTCATATTCATTGTGAAGATATACCTGTATTTGCTCCATTGCGCCTGGTGAATTTCTCGCCCAAGTAGAAACATTTTCAACTCAAGCTAACACCGTTTGCGCCACCCAGAGCGAAGCTGCGTCTGTTTACCTTTCAATTGACTTTCTCTGCATTCGCACTGCCTCTAAATTTCATTTTGCGTTGTATCTGAATGTACAGTTACAGTCGAAAAACTTGCAGGATGTAGGGCTGCATGATTGTGACAAAAATTATAATTGCAATTATTTTGCTTGATTGTGATCATGATTATTAATTACGATTAATGGAATTCCATACCTCCCAACATTAAATTTAATTAATGGCCATTTCTCCTACTTTTTACAGCTTGTCCTTAGTCCAAATAATGATGGACTTAGATGGTTATTTACCCTTGAAATACTGCTCATTTACTACATATTCTTTTAGCCGTATCGCTCCTCGCATATATTTCAATAGGAACGTGCGAAGGAACATGCTATGCGGCTCACAGCAAAGACGCTTGTTCATTACCAGTGAGAATTACTTGAAATGTGGGAGATTAATGGGAGAACTGACAGCAAGAGACCATTACAGGCTAAACCGGGGTGTTGGCAGGCATGGAGTTCTGTTTAATAGCCTACCTCCGAGGTGCGGGAGGGGACGGCGTTGACCATGCACTCAACACATTCATTGCATACAAAATAGTTCCAAATGATAGGTGATGCTCTTTTTAAAGGTACCAATACCTCGTCTTGTTAGCTGTTTTCAGTTCTTTTCTTTTCTTTTCCAACTTTGCTTGAGGCTAGCGATGTAAACGAGAGGACAGGAACACCTGTGATTGGTCAGACTACGTAGCTGAGTAATGGAGAGCACTTGATTTGATATAGAAGAGTAGGCAGTCAAAACGGAATGCACCAATATCGCAGTCGATCATGGTAATTAATTGTGGAGGCCTAAATCGTGATTGCGGTAAATATACAGTTAATTGTGAAGCCCTAGCCGGATGGCAAATTGATCAATTCAGTAATCTATGTTTCCCTGGTGCCTGACAAAGGAGCTTTGCTCTGAAATGTGTCAGCCAAGAAAGATTATTGAGGGGAACAAAGTTGCCATCTGTTTCTTTTCTGTTGTACCCTATCTGAGTTCCTATGAACACCCCGTCAGTGGCCACTATAGATGGTTTCAACTTAAACAACAACATAAACACTCTAAATGGACTACATTTGATTTCCTGGCAGTTACACTGAAGTTGTCTATAGTGGGCTCTCCATAAAGTCACAATGCATATATGCTTATGGCCACTTCTGGAAGCCATGAAGAGTAAATTAGTTCCAATGAGGGCAAAATAAAAATGTAATAAAAAAAAAACGTAACACTTGAAAATGAATGTCTGATGAATGTCTGAATGTCTGTCACACTTAACGGAATTCGATTAGGCCCCCTGTCCCATTCTTAGGGGTGACTAACAGGTGGTACTACATAACTAAATAGAACTAAAGATTTGTCTCAATACTAAAAATGGCTCCAACAGCCACATTACATTCTATACCTGAAGTGCCAGCAGCTCGCTACAGCCATCAGCGTGTCGTCGTACCTACAGCAAAATATAAGTAACAACCTGTTTAGACATTCAAGACATAGAACAACAATTAGGCAAGGGTGACGGGGAAATGAGGATGAAGAAGCTTGATACAAATTTAAGGAAGTTAGATAAGCTTCTGTACCAGGTGGCTGGCAGATAAACTACTTGGTTTTGTTTATTTTAGGGAAGTTGAAATACCAGCCAAGCAACTCTGTAGTAGTTACACTCAGTTTAAAAGTTAGGTTGTTAATTGAAACCTATTCCATATATTGAAAATAACTGTGTGCCATAGGCCAAGTTGGATATGGCTTGCAAGTTTGTACTAATGTCCAGCAGCTCAATCGAGATATTACTATCATAGATACTGCATAGAAAGCAGGGATGACTACGAAGACATAAATTACTGATGCTTAAGCAGAATTTTCATTCAACATCATATCTCCTCCACCAAACAAAATAGACCATGCCAATTGTCCCGCTGTTCTGTAATTGGAGTTAATATGAAGTTAAGATTTCTTAATACATCTCTCATAAGTTATTAACAATGTGTATTTAAAAAGAAGATTCCCCCTCAGGAGATGGATCAAAACACTCTTCACAAGACCATGCTGTAAGGGCACTTCTCTGCGTATGTTTGCACTGTTAACATTCCTCACGCAGAACAGTGGGTACTGTTATCAGCAATTCACCCGGCAGACTCTCTCTCCCTCTGTCACCCTATTTCCTTCCTGATCTCCCCTCCATCCATGCCTCTCTAGATCTGGGACACAGCGGGTCAGGAGAGATTCCAGTCCTTGGGTGTAGCGTTCTACCGTGGAGCAGACTGCTGTGTGCTCGTGTTTGATGTGACTGCCCCCAACACCTTCAAGACTCTGGACAGCTGGAGGGATGAGTTCCTGATCCAGGCCAGCCCCAGAGACCCAGAGAACTTCCCCTTCGTGGTGCTTGGCAACAAGATCGACCTGGAGAACAGACAGGTCGGTATCAGTGACTGATAAGGGGGGGATGCCTCCGTTGGTTCTCGAGCCTGACCTCCTTTAATAGTATTTGAGTAAAAAAGTAAATGTGTCAGGGATTTGTAGACTTAAAGAAAAAGCAACAGATGATTTTAAATGCCAACAATTTTATTTGGTTGGCATATATTGAATCCTCATAAAACAAAACTAAATGTTTTCAATCAGGCTTAGAAATACTGCTCATGTGATTTTTTTTTGGCAACACCCCCCCCCCTGCCTCCTAGCAATCTTCATAAACATTGTGCATGACATCAGTAGTGGGACCCGAGGCACTTCAGTGTCTTTCCTCTATTAGACTACGTGGCCGGTTTGAAGGCATACAGTACAGGAGACATGTTCATTCCGGTTTATGTGTATCCATATTTTAATATTCAGATGTGTAGCTCAGAGATGAGAAAGTGGTTAGTTAACTCGCGGACTACTAGCTAACTCACGGGTTGACGTCACTTCTGGAGCTTTGCAATGGCCGATTCTATACGTCCCTCCCGGAATGCCGACTCAAAGGCAAGGAGTTGAGATAACTGACCGAAGGTCACTTCTGCCCTGTCTCCTTTGATCCCCGGACAATGCAGTGGTTTGTCACAACGTTTTTGGTGAGTGAGATTAACATCTTCGTTCTCGCCATCTTTTATTTACATAGCTCCAGCTAACGTCATGCACTATGAGTACATATAATGGCAGCAGCAAACTTCACCTAAACTACCCTTCTAACTCTGCTCTTATTTTGTTCTCTCTGGTTTGATTACCAGTATTTTGGTGATTTGTAGACAATAATCGATATGTTCACTAACTTGTGGTTTAAATTAGGCCACCTCTGTAGCTTTAGCAATATCACGCTTCAGCGTAATTAAGCCATTCTAACTCTGGTCCAGTTTGAGCATCACGTTTTCAGCCATATTTGCTAGCTAGAGCTCTGATGTGACTTCGGTGATACTTGGCCGTGGTAATATATTTTGTCATTTTTAGATATTTCTCTATAATTTTTCAGCTTTTTTTTGTTGATGAGCAGTTGATATCTCAAAATAATTTAGTTAAGAAATCTCTGAGGGGGTGGGTAGCTGTTGCGTTTTCTTTAACCTTCATCTACTCCCTCGGGGTGAGATGAACCCATACTTATTTTTCTGTCCATCTTCCCAGAAAGGAGAGTGTGTTCCTTTTAGATATTTGCTTGTAGGAGTTAGTATGTATAATGAAGTAGGTGCATAAGGATGATAACATCTTTCCTGTCCTTTCTCTCAGGATGCGCCAGGCAGGTGGGGGCACAAAAGCACCTTAGGAAACAATATGGGCACAATGCAGTTTGGATTAGAAATTTAGCTGACACTTCCCCGGTCTGGGGATGTATATTTTTTGTGTATTTTATGATTCTTTTTAAGACTCCACCTGCCTAGCTCTTTGTGTTGAGTAAGTAAATTTTAGAGACCTCATTAATTTCTTCAATTCTAACCAGAGTTTCTCCATACTCAATGGATGGACAGAAAAACTCTAGAGCTTTCCCTCAAACAGTTCTACTCATGACCAGTGTAGGAAATGTACAAGGGCCAAAGGCACAGTTGCCCTCATGAATCAAATATTGCTGCCATATTTTATGGAACGGGGGCAGAAAATGTCCCCAAAATATTCCCAGATAATTATTCTTATTTGATATTTGAATTCAGTCATTCCATGCAAATTTAACCAATCATCTACCATACAACAATATCCAAACAACAAATCTGTGTCACATGAAATGGAGATGCGCTGAACATACTTTAACTTATGGAACATATTGTAAAAATATATTTTTGGATTGGAAGCACGAAAAATGAGTACTTTACAACTAAAATCAAATTGCCCCAGAATTTCATGAAATCCCCCTGGAAATGGGCCACCGGGTTCAACGTTCTCCCGCAATATTTTTTGTTCAAAGTTCCTGCTCATGACATGTTTGTGACTTTCTCTCTTCTCAAACACAGGTGACAACCAAAAGGGCTCAGGCGTGGTGTCAGAGTAAGAACAACATACCGTACTTTGAGACCAGCGCCAAAGAAGCCATCAATGTAGAGCAGGCGTTCCAGACTATTGCACGTAATGCCCTCAAACAGGTGGGTTATAACTTGTTACAAGATGAAAGACAATGGAGATGTGTGCTTTGTCTGCTTATCTCACTGATGAAATATTATTAATTGTGGTGGGAGTGCAACAAATTTTGAGTATTTAAATTGAAAATTATGAGTAGCCCTGTAACATGATGAAACGGTTTGTTGGAGACCACCAGTGGAATAGATAAAATGGTTGTGCCTTGGTTTAGTCCATAAACATTACCTATTGTATTGTTTGAAAATACCCTCATCCTTTTTTTTCTTACACTGTTTCTTTTGATGCCTCTCAGGAGACAGAGGTGGAGTTGTATAATGAATTCCCGGAGCCCATAAAACTGGATAGGAATGACAGAGCGAAGCCCTCAGCAGAAAGCTGCAGCTGCTGAGGGATGACTTGGACTAATCTTCTCTCCGGCTTTCTGGAGCCCTAAGTCACGTGTCTCCTCACCTGCGTCACCCTCCCAGGGAAAGGAATTCCCTACTGGTCTTCCTCATTCATGCCACAGTTCATTCCCCTCATCGACACCCCTCACACAGTACGCCGCACACGGATGTGTCCCCCACAATTAGTACACACATTTATACACTAGCGTCCTCCTCCTTAATTATGCTGACAAATCCAGTGGCCCCAAGACCACATGAGAGAAGAACGATGCCTGCTCTGACCTCAGTCCCTGACTTGATATTCTGAGTGAGCTCCCGTCCTGCCCACACGTATGCCTGACTGCCCCCCCCCCCATTGTCTCTCACATTGATGGGGCAAGTTGGAACCATGTCCTCTAAGGGTACGATTGGGAACTCTAGATGGGCTGGCTGGTCCTCTGTAATGTGAGTTGGTGTTGGCTAAGGTCAGCATCCCAAAATACAGTATCTTAATCACTCTTCATGTATTCTGTTTCTCAGAAATGTTTTGTTTTGACTTGAGGTTATCTCTGTTGCCTGTCAAACTAGAACGTATCAAGCGGAGCTATCGTTTTTTTCATTGGCTCTTGTTATTTCTTAAGCCAATCTAAAGCTTATATTTGTTTTTGCACTTTTGTTTTTTTTGCCTTTAAATGTTCTAAATGTAGAGGGATGTCAATGTCCACTACTGTACACCTTTTGACTAGCTTCAAATTACCTCTCAGCTATCCTGATTTTCCTGTCCGATTCCCTTGAGGATCTACTGAACAGGTTGGTGATTGTATTACCATGCCACCTAAAGGTTGAGTTGATGAGGGTTTATATTAACCTTACACTGCAAAATAAATAATGAAAAAAAATCCTGACTTGATAAAAAGAAAAACCTGATAATGAGAACAGTGTAAATCATGGATTAATTTCCTGAGATATTATTACAACTAGCTTTTTATGTAACATTACTCGCATTACTACAACTACTGCTATATGTGTTCTGTCGTTTGTCAGGCATCTTCTTTCATCCAATGCTATAAAATTACAGTGTCACAAACGCTTAGCATACACCTGTCCACTGTCCTATGTAGGGCTGACCTCGACTAAAGAAAATGAATAGTCAACCAATAGTCATGGATTTTGTCGACTAATCCTAATTAGCTGATTTTATCGATAAATCTGTAAAATGATGTGTTCCACATGCAATCATGCAGAAGGACTACTTTAAATCTAGTGCTTCCCAGAGATGTGCTTATTATTTTTCATGAAATAACTCATTCAGTGTGGA
>OMKL01033590.1:0-11695 GCA_900302295.1 Parasudis fraserbrunneri
TACACCAAGCATTTACTATGAGGTTGCTTACAGAGGGTGTTGCCACACAGAGTAAAGACTAGGTACCCCAGGCTACCTCAGAAGTTATATGACTCTCTGTGCTGAGAAGCTACCTGCCGGTCTGAGCGCCCAGGATGTAGAGGGCATGGGTGACTTCTGCACATGCCAGGATGGCTCCATGGCGACTGTGGAGGTCAATACCCATCGCTAAAGGCAACAGCTGCGGCAAAACTGAAACGCAGAAGAAAAAAAAACACAAAAAAACCCCACATACATCTAGTGTCTATTTCAAATAAATTCTAGGCTTGAGGCTGTAGTCACAATGGATTACTGAACACATGACTTTCCTTAGATGCTCTCCATGGCCTGGGGAACAGGTAAGATGACATTGTTTACCTGTCGTCGCCATATAATCAGGAGCTTGAGGCGTCAGGTTGTGGAGTGCTTTGGTCGCTAGCTCTCTGATTGCTCTGTAAAGCACATAAGATCAATCATATTTTTCACAATTACATTTAGTACAACTGCTATATATAGACAACCCTTTCATCTTCAATTGAGATGAAAGATATGGCCATGAGAGTCCTTACCCATCCCAGTGGTTGATCTTCATCGCTACCAGGTGGTCTATCATGGCCTTGGTGTACTCTGGGAAACTAGCTATGTAGACGCTGGGGGGATACAACAGACACAACAGACAGTTACATCACTGCTAAAGTTTCACAGACTGACACAAGGGTGTTTTAGGTACAGTAAGATACATCTTACAAGGATGGTCAACCAGAGACAAAAAGCCACAATGCAAATTTTCATGTATCATACTTTAGACATCACTTTATCGGGCAGGAATCTGGATGTTGATATGTATGGTTCTCTATGAAGTCATGATGCTCCAGTACTTTGTGCCTTGGGGCTAGTATCTTTTTCCATTGTTAGCTGTGGAATGTTTGCTCTTATGATGGTGACACAGTTGTGTCAGTGGTGACAGTAGTCGAAAGGGCGGGGCATCGCTCCCGTCAGAAGACTATTCATTCACCTAAGATACTACAGGTTGAGAGAAAGGCACTGTGTGCTCAGTCAGTGTGATTGTAATCCATGTACAACATGAAGACAGTAGGTTTTGAGAGGACCTTTGCCCCTGGTGGATGCTTGTATGGTTCAGCAAAAAAAAAGACATTGGTCTTTTTTGTCTAAAATTGTTGCTGTCAGAGCTACCTGCTGACCATCTTCTGATTAAACGACCTAACGACACACAAGACAGAAAACCCTCTGTTAGAGCTTTAAGCAGCTTGCTTCGGCATCTGACTGAGACACCAGATTTTGAAAGCTCTACAGCAGTGTTCCAAGATGATGGGCACTTTTGATACCTCTCAATTTATCATTTTAATGTCATACCACAAACTACAACTCAAATCTTTTTTTTTTTTTATGTTTAAAGACATAAACAGCTTGAGTTTTTTGTGACCTCGAGTGAACATTGCGAGGGACTGTCCTCCAAAGCTGCAACAGTGCGAAACTCTTTGTCTCTTACCTAATGGTCAGGTAACAATTGCTGAGATTCCCAACAGCAAAGTAGTCTGCTGCAGTCACAATGTCAATGCCATGAGGAAACGTGCCCTATGGGAGACAAGGAATTACACCAGACAGCAGACTAGGGGGTTTCTGTGTAAAAATGGGCAATATTCATCGATGGTAAGTAGACTGACAAGATAAGAGAGGATATATCTTGTGATAAACCTGAGATTTTAAGATTTACAGCTCCAGTTGGTACACCAAGTTCACCGGTGCCCTGTGGCCAACTGCAAGTTTAAGTTGACTGGGGCCTTTTAGAGGACTATTATTTTGACTTGAGATAACAAGACAAGTTCAAGCAAGTCGATGTTCGGCAGCAAATATCATTCAAATCAGAGTAAATCTCTTTAGTCATGAAGGAGAAGTAAAGTGTATCTGTGGTCACAAACCTGTCTTCCGACATTCTCCTGGAAAGCAGCCTAGGACAAAATGAGAGATTGAGATTTAACATATGTCCTGTCACTGTATATCATTAATGGAGCAGATTTTCAGATTTAGCACTCACTGACGCCGCTCTCCGGCAGTTGACGTTTCGATCGAACACCGCTGTGATGAGCAGGGCACTGTGGAGAGAAACATAGATATAGATATGACTATCCCAGCATTGTCTCTGAGTAAAACCGAATCAGTCACTTTAATTGCAGTTCCAAGTTTACAGTTACAGTTTAAGTACATCTATATGTACCAGGAATCTGTCCAGGTGGATCAGTGTATACACCCATTCCAATAGCACTAGTTGTCAGAGCTCCACAGTTTAAATAAAACCCATATTTAGGAATTAAAAGATATCGGCCTACACATAAGATTGTATGGATTGATAAGATTTCCATTGATAAGAGGCCTTGCACAGATTGTTTGGAATGGCCATTTTTTTCTCCATGATGGAAGAGACAAAAATGTGTTGACATATGAGAAATATACAGTATATATTAAAACATTTTAATAAATGGGTATTTTACTGGATCTTGCCTTATAACGGTAACCACTGACCTCTGTGATCAAATTAGTTTAACTATAAAAATAAACAGTATCACCAATAACCAAATATTACGCTTTTCTGAACATGTATGCACTATGTAGTGATATAGTTATCAGAAAAATAAATGGAATATCCTTTCTACTGAAGGAAACCATACCTTTATGGCTACCCCCATTGTTTCCATGGACATGAGTGACTAAAAATGGCGGCACAGACACCATGAAGTGAAATATTTTTGCATTTTTAACTCATTTTCGGCTCGTATTTCGAAAGTAGACTAAAAGAGATGCTCAGGTGCTGAGGGAACAATTAATAGAAGATTATTTATTCAAGTATTTATACTTTATTATATTTCAAAATATTTATACTTTAAGGGAAAACACGAGTTTAAGTAGCACTGGATAGTTTACTTCCTCTTGGGAATGTTTGGCTGTGAAACGTCGCCCAACCCTCTGAGTAGGAGAGTGAAAGACAACAACTCAAACATTCTGTGCAAGGCCTCTATAGTGGATTCATAAATACAATTAAGTTAATGCATTAAGCCTTAATATGAGTGGGTGCATTTCTTCTACAGCACACCAGGTATGAATCAACAACTTACTAATTTACCATTCTTCCACTTACTCATAAGTCCAGGCTATACCTACGTCTTGGATAAATCATTGTCAGGGGAAACTGCACTTTCCCAGGATAGCAGGTTAAGTTGGCCCAGTGCCAACATCAAGTTACTTGAGGCAACTACTGTATGCTTACATTTGACTTCCCTCCGGTGCTGAAAGTTGTCTTTGATTATATGTTGGCCTCAACATCCCTTTCTTTATTGGCACTTAATGTTTTCAGGAGGGCTGGATGGATGTATGACCGACAGTTGTGGGGTAGGTGGCTACCCAATCAGTCACACTGACAGCCTGAGAGAAGCTGTTGGCTTTGTTTGCTCTTGTTCAACGTTCCCTGCCTCATTCCAGTAAAATACAGGCCTGAAGCTGGCCTTTGAGTTAACTGCCAGTCTGTGTCCTGGAGGGGTGGAAAGGAAGAGACTATACAGATTCTACAGTGGACAAATCTGTTACCATAACAAGTGCACATGTGTGTCCCTTGGATTATCACATGCAACTTAGCATTGGGATGACTTTGGGTACACGTGTACGTGTGAGAATATATGACACCTGCATTTCCCTTCGGGGATGAATAAAGGTTTATCTATCTATCCATCTATCCATCTATCTATCTATTTATATGTGTATGTATGAGTTTTTCAAGTAAGTGTGTTTGTGCATGTGTGAGAATATGTGCGTGAGAGATTGTGTGCATGTGTGAGTAAGTGTCTGTGTGGCCGTGTCTGTGACAAAAGCTGCACTCTTTGTGAGATGCCACTCTAACACTGAGCCAGGGTGTCATCATCAGGCTGTGATGAATAAGCAGCAGGACCCAGCTTGCCTGAGCCTCAGTGCCAAACGGCGACCGAAACCTACAGCAACAGGCGAAACCTGGCAGGACTGCAGGCTAGGGGATGGGTGGGTGCAGCTGCAGGGGGTTCAAACTGACTCTGCTGAGCTGGTCTGCACAGTCACAGCCCACAGGTCCACACATGTACACCAGCAGAGAGGGAATATAAGAGGGAGGCCAAACGCTGCCAATAGTCTCAACCTCACTTTTAATTCAGAATGTTGAGTCACTCATTGCCTGCAGAATAATGCTACTGTGCTGAGAGAAAGGGCAATGTTACAAACTAAGGGCTACTTCTAAAAGCTCAGCCTTGTATGGCTAGGATCAATCTTTTTGGAGCAGCACTTCTTAAAAGAATGGGTTTGGGCTAGTACCATGAGTTTGTACAAGTGTGCTATTATCATTTAATGACTATGGGTTCCAGTGTAAGACTGAATTTGCTCAATTAGAGGACATTTTTGAGCACCCAAAATAAGGGATGTGCTGGTTAAGGGACTGTACCAGTCTTTTTGACATGCGGGTTCCAGGTCATTCTTCAAGGTGCCCTTCTTTTTACAGCGTGGTGCCAAAGGGGCCAGCCACCTAGAACAGGGTCTGTCTGTATGTATGTATGTCTGTCCCCATAAAAGTAGACCAATCACAGCTCACGCTGCTACGTGCATACAGCTCACGCTGCTACTCAACATCACTTCCACACAACAACGTCAACACAGAGCTATGCTAGCCCATGGGTGCTAGCCATTTCCGGACCCTACGTTAGCCAAGCTAACATTTGCAACATTATCAACGTACGTTACCGTTAGCAGTGTATGTTAGCCAAGCTACCATTATCAATGTTAGCTACGTACGTTAGCAATGTTATCTACGTTAGCAAAGTCATGCAACATTAGTAACAGGCTGCAGTTCACTTTTTGCAAGGATGCTTCACATCTATGGCACTGTTTGTCCTAGCTAAAGATTGCACAGGGAAGCCACACCGTTATTAGACTCTGGGTCTTGTTTCATAATCTGTTACTGTTACTGTAAAATTTTGAAAATGATTTTTCTGCCAATTCACCACTGCCATAGGCTTGCACATTGTGTCTTAAACACCACATAAACCCATGAAAGTCATCACATCTGACTTAAATGCCATTTATTTAAATTCTTTCCCCCTGAAAAGTTACTCTATTGTGCCTTAATCCAGTGTCTAAAAAGGAAGAAGAGGAATTCTATATTATATCATAATGGCAAAAACAAGTAACATGTAAGATTAACATCTTATGTTAATGGCATTTTAGTCAAATGTGGTGACTTTCTACAGTTTATGTGGTGTTCAAGACACATTTGCAGATACACTGGAAGCCAATGCCGTGGTGACTCAGCAGAAAACAAGCACCAGATTTTTCAGTAACGGTAAAAGTTTATGAAAAGAAAAGGGTGATTTTTGTATCAAGGCAAGAATGACTTGGAATCCACATGTCAAAAAGACTGGTATGGTCCTTTAAAGCAAGACAGAGTTCAAGCAAGTAGAAAACTGAAGTTTCTTCTCAGGACTTCCATCCATAGTAGACACTCCCAATAACAATGCACACTCCCTCAAAAACTATCTCAAGTATTTTAAGGGAGTGAACTTTTGTGATTTTTTTGGTTTTGGACTATGGACGAAAGTCCTAAGGAGAAACTGACTTGACTATTTGACTGAATTAAAAAATAAAAAAATAAAAAAATAATAAATAAATGTGGATATTCCTAGCCTATTCTCATTTTCCCAGCTCTGAATGCTTGTGACCTATATATTCTGATAGCAGTCCTGTGAAGCACGATCTTGTCTGCTGCTCCTATGTATTGTTTTGTGCACTCATTCTAATGAAAATAATAGGTTACACTTTTTTTTTTAATAAATACATTTCTACTTTGGAACTAGGCAGATAACCAACCCTGCACCGGAGAACATAATGGCCCTGGACTTAGGCTACATCCACACCAATATGTTTTTGTTCTACTTTGCATCTTTTTTGCTACCTTTGCTCCTATCGGCCGTACCACTCCGGCATTTTCGATCCCCTAAACAGCTGAATACGCTGCCGACCCCGTTTTCATTTGCAATCCGGGGTTGCGTATTAGTGTGGATGGGTGCAAAAGGAGACTTTTTAAAGCGATGATGCAGACACCCAGGTTTGCTTCCTGATTGGGTCTTCCACACGCACATCACGTGACCCTTTTCTGGAAGAGATCATGACAACTATCAGCCTTGGCTACCAGTGGTTAATTCAACATGGATAACGAATGACAGGCATTGCTGACCGTGTTGTCTATGCTAGCAGCTGTTGTGCAGTTAAATTCTGCATTGTATAATTAAGTAATAGCTCACGACAGGCCATGGTATATTGTTATATCACAGCTAAGGGGTGTTGTTAGGCCACACGTCAGATTGCAGTAGCAGTTATCACAAGTCATTTGGGTTCGCGTGTGGACGGAGATCGTTTTCATTTAAAAAATCTGGTCTAAAACAAAAACGTATAAGTGTGGATGCAGCCTTATATTCCAACTCACTCTTACAGTGTACCATCCCCCTCAGTTAGGCTGTGGCCATTAATCAGAGGCATTAACACTTCACAGGACTCCCAGGGACTTGTGTTTATCAGGACAAAGAACACCTCACAGTGAAACACAAAAGACCAATCAGAACTGACTGAGAACAAGTTGGACGTGTACGGCTTAGCAGTAGGGAGGGTTTCATGAGGACTGGGAGACGGCGCGGAGCAAACACAGACCAGTAACAGATAATTGTTATTTCTAGTTTCTAGTGTCACCATCACTCAATAACCTTGCAGCAAGAGGTCATATGTCCATAAGGTGCAGTCACTTAGAATGGCTACTCTCAGTGTCCAAATTTAAGACCTTAGTGTGGACTAGACAGTCACATAAGGAAGGAACTCATAAGTATGTGTTCTGATAAAATAGGTAAAGCCAGGACAAAGGCAGAGGAACAGGGATACAGAAAAACTGGTTTGAGGCAGTAAAAAAATTGCTTAAAGCCAAGTCATATGGCTCTATGCAAATCTGGTTCAACTCAGATGACACAAAATGCCCTGTGGACTATCTGTGTATCAAGCCTAGCATTTCATCTCATCTCAGAGTTGAGGACCGGTGCCAGCATTTGGGACAATTAAGGCTCTGATTCATGAGCCACTCATCAGTAATCTGCCCAACAGCGATCAGCAAATTCCAATACTTCAACCTGATTTCATGAAGTCTTAAACTGCATTAGCGTTGCCTGTTATTAACCAGGCGGCATGTTGTATTTCATCTTCTACAGCAAAAATATCACAAATACCTATTAAGCAGTTTATCACTGCAGGGTCTTAATTATCTACTTACACGTTTAGTCAATCTTAGCTAACTCTTAACTTAGCTAACTAAATGTATTACATCAAATGTTGGTTCATGTGCATGGTCTCTGTCAAATAAACAAATAAATGTATTTATTCAAAGTAAGCATTTAGTTACAGTGTGTGTGTGTGTGTGTGTGTGTGTGTGTGTGTGTGTGTGGTGGTGGTGGGGGGAGGTTATTGCCACTCAAAAATCCCACAGTTGCAGAGTAGCTAAGCTATTTATTTAGTATGGCAATGGGCCATTAGTTTTAAAGCAAACCTTTTGTCTCTTTATATATTTCTTTTATGTATGGTTCCTGAAGGTGGCAATTACCTTGTAGAAACACCTGTTTCCAGAAGCACTTATCTAGCCAGTATGAATCACATAAGCATGCTATCACTCTCTTACCTTTCTAAACACATATCAGTTATCAGGGTAAACAACACACCTGTGCGGTCTACAAGATCTCTTCTGTGCTACCAATGTGAACTATTCAAACATTTCCTGGTTTGGATAGAAACATAATTACAAATACAATACATTTAACATAAAAACATTATAATAAAGCAAAGAAGAGGACTTACCTAGGGCTGGGCGATAAGCCCAAAATATCATTTCACAATATTTTTCTGAGTTTTGACGGTATAACTGTATTTGACGGTATAGTATTCCAGTACAAATTACAATGTGTTACAACATCTTTTTTATGTCTTTATCTTGTAATACAATTGTCATGGTCCTATTTCATTTTAAATGGTCTATTTTATTTTACTTTTTAATACTGCTGCAAGGAATCTTTTTTTTTAAATTAACTTAAAAATAAACAGTATGTAGATATATTATTTTACAATATGTATATATCGTGGATGACAGTATAGTAAAAACCCATACAATCCATTTGCATGGATCCATGGTGGTATACCTTTATATTCGGTACACCCTCCAGCCCTAGACTTACCTAGCGATCTGGGTGACAAAAGGCTTGAGCTCTGTGGGTTCATAGGCCCTGGCGAAGGCCCAGCACACGTAGCAGGCAGCGTCGCGCACGTTGGAGCCCACGCTACATGCCCCCCTCTTCTCGTCATAGGTCAGCGCCTTCAGAATGACAGGGACGACTGCAAGCAGAGAACAGAGCAGGACAGGTAAGCTTATCTATAGAAATATAACAAGGCTCATAAGGCCCATATATGGAAATTCTGTCATTATCTTATCGTCATTTATATAGTATCTGAACAGTTCTCATTCCGTCGGGCCAGATATGACAACTGTGTATATTCAACCGCTATATTACATGCTTATTCCCACGTAATTGTACATCGTTTTTTTGTAAGTCTACATGGTCCTCATTCCTAATAATGGAAAACCTTACCTAGAGCATCTTTAAAACTAGCCTATAAAAACTATACAGGTGATATGGAAAATGCAGTATCTGTCAAAATGTTTGCAATATGTCCAAAATTGGCCATATAATGAAACCCTTACAGTCGATGGACTTGGCAACAGAAATCACAATAAAGGTGTTACATCAGAAGACATGTCATCTCTCTGATGACAGCATCAGTTCCAAATAATGCAGGCCTAGCAGTAATGAGATGACAGATAAGGAAACTGGGATTGATTTACAGTGTATTATCAGCTATAGAAAAACACTCAATTGAGTGTGTATTAAAACCACACAGGTAATTATCAATATCTAATGTAAGACGGTCTGAATGAGTGGCAAGCACCAAATACTGGACCTCTCGCATTTGAGGGGCTGTGATAATATCAATGTATACATACAGTACATTACTTTGTGTAGTACAGAGGAGAGAAAGGAAGATTTGGTTACATCTTTGATATTTATATGAGATAAATATTTTGTCACTTTTCAAGTCTGTATCTTTATCAGTTTCCCAGATCACTCCTATTGTTTACATGAAGCGTCAAGTAAAAGTAAACAACATTTGTTCCACATTCATATTTGCCAGTATGCAAATGTAATGTTCCCTACAACTTGCCATGGACCGTTATACTGGCCCAACAGCTACTGCTATGAGATATGTTGAAACCTGCCACTTTCAGTTCAATCAATAGGTTACTTGCAGTAGGAGCATTTCTATACTTGCCCTGCCCACCCTGATGATGCCCATGTGGCCTTTCCACGAAAGAGCAGAGAGACAGAACAGGGAAGGATAAGGAGAGTGGGAGGGAGAGCTGTTTTCCCATCATGTAAATCGTGGCTTGGGGCTTGACTAATATCAGGTGCATCGATGTTGCCCTAGGGCCCTGCTGTTTAGGCTGAGGCCCCGCCCCCTAGTGAGACAACACATCAGAGAGAGAGGAACTCACCTAACAGCTAAACACCAGTCAGTGGAGCACACAGACTTACTCGCGATCACACACGCAGTTCGGGCCCTAACGAAGTTTCGTAGATAACCTTTCATCAAAACACTAACCCTGGCTGAGGGTCGTGGAAAGGCCTTCTCTCGCAGACCAACAGCCTGACCAACAGCGTTTGTGGTCTCAACAAGAGCAGGTAAGACAACTTTTTTTTTTTTTTTTTACCCGGTCGCAATCCATCGACAACGAGGAAGCGACAGTTGGTGAACAATATTGGACCTTTGGTTTCTTTTTACAGAGCAGTTGTCTTTTATTTGTACTCCATCAAAATCCTTGTGTGCCTTCTGACTGTTGACTGATGACTGTTACTCGTTTGTGAGGGTACAGGTGTATTTAGGGTGAGACCCAGACATGCTATGCACCTGTTCCCTGTGGTTTCTAATAATCTGCCCCTGCACTGTCTTGACTGACAGACCCAGGGCAGAGCTGACTGCACCTGGTAAAGATCTCCACAACAAACAGACTAGGAAGATAGACAGCTGGAATATCACAAACTGCCAGACATTTTCTATGGCAGATGTAAGCAATGTGCTCTTTAAATAGTCTAGCATTCATTCAAGCAGAGGCATGGTTTAAGTTGATTTAAAACAGATATAGTGTTGTTACTTGGAAGAATGTCTTGGCTGGGGTACAGTCACAGTGAGTATGAGACACAAAAAGCGAGCTTTTCCGAATAATTGTCTCTTCTTGAGAAGGGAGTGGCTCTGCGTGCTACCACACCTGGAGAGAAACTTGAGGGACAACTTCTTGCGACACCGCGTGACAAGCAGGTTCCTTCAAATGGCATACAGCAACGCCTAACTCACGGCCTTAGGTGACGCTTCATCACAAAGGGGTATACTGAAGTGTTTCAAAATGCCTATTGCGCAGGATTTCATTTGAAAGGCTGGTTTCAGCTGTTACTACTCATTCTGGCTGTTGCATCACACAGGCCTTCGTAGAAAGACTCTCACTCAGGCCTCAGTAGGCCAGTCAGTCATACCGTCTCCAAAGTTGGTGAGCTCATCAGACGATGAATGGCGAGCTGAGTGCATCCCGCAGGTGTAGTCATGGGAAGCAGGTGGCTAATGGTTCCCACGCCGGCAGCATCGAGTTTAGGAAGGTAGAGAGGGCACAAGTCTCTACATGCCCTCCAGGTCTGCTTCAGTCAGTGCCAATGTCTGCCTGCCTAGTGCCTTAGCTTAGCTACTCTCCATATAAATCCACTGATATGTGGTTGGACAGATAGATGGAGAGAAAAACAGGCAAGCAGTGGGGCTTGTAGGTTCCACCAACCAGCCACGACAACATTGAGACATGAGAGCACATATGCAAAAACATAGGTATTTTGCATAGATGCAACAGTTTTCATATAGGACCGTTTTTTCCTATGTTTGCTGCCCAACAAGGGGCAAAGTAACAGTTGCTGGAATAGATTAGCCTGAGGGTGCAGTGTTTTGTGCAGCTAGGGATTTTCTCCCTGAGCAACTGAGGACACATAAAAAAACTGCCTATGTGAGCTACTCTCCAACTGAACCAGTCCGGCAACTCTGTTAGGCTAATCCTGCTCAGTCAAGTCAGTGAGAATGTGGCATTAAACCTACAACTATTCACAACAGGTTGCTGTAGGACACTTAAGTCTGACATTCTCTGAGGTCATTATGTGAAAGAGAGAAGTGGACCACATCTAATTCTTCATCTGTCATGTCGACTTGTTGTCATTTCAGTGAAAGTGCCAGAGAGAAAGATGGACACCGTTCAGGAGCGCAAGCCAAAGAGGCCCCACTACATTCCCCGACCACCGGGCAAGCCTTTCAAGTACCAGTGTTTCCAGTGTCCTTTCACCTGCAATGAGAAGTCCCATCTATTCAACCACATGAAATACAACCTGTGTAAAAACTCCATCTCCCTGGTGTCACAGAAAGGTGGGCAGACAGTGAGACAAATCAAGCCTTTGGGGAAGGGTGACCCTCCACCTGCCAC
>OMKL01033609.1:0-11198 GCA_900302295.1 Parasudis fraserbrunneri
TTTTTCCTCAGGGCGGTGCATGTAACAGACTTCACCTCAGATCGTTACCACATCATGACCGGCTCAGATGACTACAGCTGTCGACTTTGGGATATCCCCAACTCCACCGAACTGACTTCCTACAAGGACCACACAGACTACATCCGCTGTGGCACCACAAGCAAACTCAACAGAGATCTTTTCATTACTGGTAAGATGCCATTGGACAATTACACTAGCTGTATGTATGTTAATTCTAAAAGAAGAAAACTGAAGGAGTGATAAGTTGTTTGGTGTATTGGTACTATAGATGAAGATATGTACGTTTTTGGAATTAATGGATATCCGAAGGTGGTTTGGGGTCCTGTGTATGGTTTGGAGTATGACACAAACACCGCCAGTGTAAAGGGTTTGAATCCCACTGGGGCCACCCACATACAGCACTGAAAGTATTCACCACATGTCATACAGTAAATGGCATATGTTATGGTGCGGTTGTGTGTGATTTACCAGTGTACTTTGTTTTCTTTTTGCTCCAGGCTCGTATGACCACACGCTGAGACTGTTTGATGCCCGAGTGGATAAGAGTGTGCTGACCATGGACCACGGCCAACCGGTGGAGAGTGTTCTTCTGTACCCTTCAGAGGGCCTCCTGGTTTCAGCAGGTAGTCGGTGTTCAAATCTGTTCATATTTTTTGCTTAATCATCAGCACACTTCTATTTCATAGTTCCTAACAGATGAACAGGTTGAAATGATGATTCCTTGAGTGATCCATCGACTGAACCTTATGATGATCTCAAAAATTCTGACAACCTGTCAAAATACACACACTGACAAATGTAGAAATGGTACATGTGAAACTGAATATCAGTTGACAAAGTTCTTTGTCAACTAATATTCATCAGTTATATTTATAGAATTTAATTAATTAATAGTTGATGTATTTGACAATTCTTGAAAAAGCTGACAAGTATTCTTCTTCTCCAGGGGGGCGCTATGTGAAAGTGTGGGATCTGCTGAAGGGAGGCCAGCCTTTAGTGTCTCTGAAGAACCACCATAAAACTGTCACTTGCTTGTGTCTCAACAGTAATGGACATAGACTACTGTCTGCCTCTCTCGACAGGTGTGTGTGTGTGTGCGTGAGAATGAAGATATTGCAATAGAACTCCTTCATTTGTCATCAGTCACTCTCGCAGTTAAATACGGCTTTTCAGAAGAATCTGATGGTATTCAGATCTAATCTAGAACTTATTTTTCCACTCTGTTTACAGGCATGTGAAAGTGTACAACACAACCAACTATAAAGTGGTCCACAACTTTGACTACGCAGCCTCCATCCTCAGTCTCGGTTTGGCGGTAAGATGACAAATACTAACCCTCTACGTATTTGGTTATGATTATATCTAAAGAATAGTCGATGCTTGAGGAATTTTTATGTTATTTGGAGTTGGGGGAGTGAGGTCAGGGGCGTGGTGTGGTGCCTAGACAGACAGTCCCGTGACTGGATCGTCAAAGGTTCTATTCCTGCTGTAGTCCCTGTCCAAGTATCCTTGAGCAAGACTGAGACATTGTCCTTGAAGGAATGCAGAGTGCTGTTCATAGCTTCACCTGTTCTCTGATGTCTGTAGTGACATACAGTACATAGACGTGTAGTGAGTGACATAGATTTACTATGCGATTGTATCAGGGGTACATATAAAGTAACAAAGTCCTGTTTACACTGTGTAATTAAGGGCGAATATATTTGTGTTCTCAGCCTGATGATGAGTCCATTGTCGTGGGGATGACCAATGGCATCCTGAGTATCAAACACAGGAAGAGCCCTGAGGAGACGAGGGAATTATCAGGCCAACAGAGGCGGCGACCGGCATATCGTATTTTTGTAAAAGGGAAGACCTACGTCCCAAAACAGGCAAGCATCTTGGTTTTCTACTCTTAACTCTGGGTTTGGGTAGCTTAATGAATGGCTTTAGGCATAAATCAGGTCTGTTGAGTGATTATTCCCTGAGTGATCCATCGACTGAATGCTACAAAGGATGATCTCAAACCCTCTGACAACAGCCAATACCCATATTTTTGCTAGCCGATAGCTGCTTGGCTATCTAGATATAATCATTTTTATTATTTTCTCATTTAATTGAAAATTCCTGTTGATTTGATATTCATCTCTTCTTCCCACCAGGATGACTATCTGGTCAGTAAGCCAGTGAAAGAGCATTTGGCCAAGTATGACAAGCAGCTCAAGAGGTTCAACGTATCCAAGGCTCTGGATACAGCTCTAGAGGTACAGAGTTCTATTGCTTAGTTTTGCTACAAGGACACTGGGTGTTTAGACGGGTGATGATTCCTCAAGAGATCCTCTCTTGTGTCATTGATCAACATCTTCATCACTTTATCTCAGTAGTATTGTTACTGCACCAAAATCGTTTACACAGAAATATCTGCTTTGCTTCCAGTCATGGACCAGACATAGGAAGCCGGAGATCACAGTGGCTGTGATGAAAGAACTGGATAGAAGAGGAACGTTGAAGAATGCTCTGGCAGGGAGGGATGAACAGCAGCTCTCACAGTTGCTAAACTTCCTCATAGGGTAAGACTTAAAACTTGGAGGGCACATTGTTTACTACACTTTATCTGCCACACCTTGTATCAGACTTTTAGTCACACACATTTACACCCGGGAGTTGCACAGTACAATGAGCAGCTCCACAGGGGCAGTTAGTGCCTTGCTCAGGGTGACCTTGGCAAAAGTTGTTGAGAAAGAGGAGAGTGACGCTCGTTCCTTCTCCCTGCCCAGATTATTTGCCGTCAATTTGGGTATTTGAACTGACAACCTTATGGTCACAAGCCCACTTCTCAAACCAGCCATTAGGCTATATACACGCCAAGTGTTTAACATGTACTACATATGTTATTTTCTTTTCCAGCAATTTGGTTGACCCCAGGTTTTCCCCTGTCCTTGTGTCACCCACTGAAATAATCCTGGACACCTATAAGTCTGTGATTGGTCAGTCGGCTGTGGTAGACCGACAGCTGGTGCGCCTGCAGGAGCTCTTGGAGAGGGAGATTGACTACCAGCAGGACCTACTGGAGGTGCTGGGAATGTTGGACACAATGTTTGCCTCTTCCCTGCCCAGGAAAGAGGTGCCCTGCCCAGGAAGCAGTAGACCCAATGGCCTGGTTCAAGGAAATGTAGGGGCCCCAGGGCCACAGCTTCAGGCAGCCTGAGGCCCCTGGAATAAACTACTCAGCAGAGCGATTACAGGGTACCTTTTTAGCTCTGGAACCCCCCTATTGGAATCCCTTATTAGAACATCACTTCTGCAAAGAACATCAGTCCACTTAAAGAAGCACCCATGACATTACATGTCAGTGTCTGGACTTTTCACAAAATGACTTTTCACTTCATTTTGATACAGGTTTTAACAGGCAACATACTGCTGGGAGCTGTGGTGTTTTAACTGGCAACAAGTGAAGACTTGTTCTGCATATATACATATTTTTATGTATAAAAAGTCTCTGGATTTATGAATATGAAGAGATTGATCATGTTATTGGGAGGTCATGTAATTAAACTTCCAATTGTGTGTTTGAGAGAGAGAGAGATGTCTTTGTATTTTGATAAAAGCTAAATATTCCCACTGTTTATTTTGTAAGGAAAAGACAATAAATCTTACAATATTGGAAATCATTTAATCATAATTTCATCAGTTTGACAAGTTCAGTTAGCAAATTCAGTTCATATTCTATTCTGTGCATTTCCACTGACAATACTTTTAAGAATAAAGGCTTTAATAGCCAAACTCAATCTGAATTGGTTGGGTGGGTTGAGAACGGTTTTCACGGACATGGGCATCCCAGTCAGCCAGAAGGGTCCTGTGAAGGGTGTGTTCACCCAGTCCTTGTTGTGGTAAAGTTAAAAATATCCAAGTTCACTGCCAGGAAGCACTTGAATGGCAGATCAAGTTGTAAATATAATGGTAAACTTTGATACCAGAGTTTACAAGTTCTGATGTAGTCTATCTCCTTTAGTAGCATCAAGAAATCACAAACAATGCTTTTATTCTGTACATGGGAGTATTTTTCTGGAAATGAACATTTATTTTTTATATACCGGTAGTGTAAATGGACTCATTTGTTTTGTAAAGTAGTGTCTCTCAACTAGAGTGGTTTACAACTTCTTTTTTTTTTGTCTTTATTTGTCAGTTAACTCGTTTTTCTTTCTATTCTGGTCCTGACATACTGGGATTCCTAAAAGTTAAACCAGCTGCATCAAGAAAGATAAAGCTTGAATAATCTGGTTGAATCTGCTGCCTTGGATCTGAACTAGTAGTGGCACCCAAATGCTATTGCCTCGTAAATATGACTGAATCACGTGATACATTTCCGACTTTATGAATTGATGAGGACTGGTGGAATGCACCAGGCCAAAAAAATGAGTAAACAAACAACTCCCAGATCCAGAAAATCTAATGCGAATTCAAACTTGTGATTTAATCGGATATAAAGTCTGAAGTCAGATATGAAGTGACAAAAGATGGTGAAGATGGTGCTGAGCACCAAGCTGAATGTTCTGAGTATATCAGTACATTTTCCATTTCAGGTTGGACAACCGCACGACTAGAATAATGCAGATTTGAGTATTAAAAACTCAGTCAATGGAGCAGCTCCAGAAATACCTGATGACTTCACAAGTTTGATTCTTACTTCTCTACTGCCATGGAAAAAACATTGGAATTCCTTTTTTGGGTGGTGTTCCCCTAATGCCCAATCCAGTTTTGTTTTACCATTATAAATTAGGGTTATCCACATAAACTATTACATCCCCAAAATACATACATATTTATCTGTTGTCTTTTTTCTTTTCGGTCTACTCATTTGTGGGATTACTCATTTGTTTACATTTGGATCACGGATTAGGCCTTTAACGTCCAGGCAGGCAGCAACAGCAGAAAAGTGCTTGCTGTTGTAATATATAATTCAATACACAGACATTTGTATTCCCATTAGTGTCCTAGAGGGCAAGTTTTTATTTATTTGTATGCATGTATGCATGTATGTATGTATGGGGAGTAGTAGCAGAGACATAGACATGGGGATCCCTACCACTTGCAATTTAGAGTTTATCCACTGTAGGTTTCACAGACCATTGAGTTTTGTACTCAGTGAAAAACAAAATCCAGTAGAGGGCGGTAACCCCAAGTAAACACACATTGGTTCGTCCCATTGGCACATACAGAGCTAGATATTTGGCAGACCACGAAAGGATGCTCACATCACTGCTGCAGTTTACTAGCCCAGACTCCGGGAGTGTTAGCGTGACAGGTTGTTGCTTTTTCTGATCTGATACTTCGCAATGCATTGATCACAGGCTCTTTGCTTTCCAAATTACGGAGTGAATGAATGGGAAAAGTCTAAACCAGCTTCTCATTTTGTGCGCTGAATTAGAGTGCACAGTTTGATCTTAACGGGGCACCTGAGCGATTTGCCGCCGAAGCCGCAAGGGCGCTTTACAAGGTAGGTTAAGCTCCTGACTAGTTTATTATTATGAAAATACTGTAGGCCTATATATGGTAGGCTAGGCTACTCCACCAGATCCTGTCTGCCTTTCCGCAGAATTCTGATAATGCTTGGCCATTCTTATTCCACATGGAATGCTTGTAACTTTGGTATGAGCTTAGTTTGTGACTGGCTGAGGACCAAGTGAAAAATGTGTGTTGCATATCTGATTCTCTCACTGCAATATTACAATAAACTGCACATTTTATATAAGATAATGGAGTGGATAGAGGCACCAAAGAGTCTCTCCCCCTGGCTATTATGATTATGAAGACTGATGCTGTGCTGCTGTGTCTGTTTAGGAAGTGGTCCCTGACAAGGAACAGACATGTATGCTCAGGACAGAAATAAAAACTACATTTCTCACTATAGGCCACACACACATGCCACATAGAATTGGGACACATTCTATCCCACATCAAGAGAGGAAACCTCTTTAATTCGTAATCAGATTATCTATTGATTATCTAGTCAATGAGGTGTGTGGTGATTAGGTATGTACCAATTCTGTTACTGTTATTGGATATTGGGCCGATACCTGGCTGAAATTATTACCAAGCCATTACCAAGAGCCCCATGTGTAACATATTCAGAAATCAAAGTAAAGCATCTTGATTTGCTGCCTTTGAAGGATGTTAGATCTTTATAATGGATAAAAATGGATGGTGTTTCGAATGGCATAGTTCGACCAAGTGTTAGTTACCCCAACCTGATGGACTAAGTCTATGCTATTCAGTAAAAGTAATGGATTGGATCGATATTTTGTATCAGCCGATACCCAATGTTAAGTACTTGGAGCCGGTATCCGCAGTGCAAAAGTGGTATTGGTCCAAACTAGCTGCCATCATTAAAAACAACAGGAACATACTTAGTCAGGATCAAAAGATTAAACTGTCTCATCTGATGCCCTCAGACTCTCCTTGGCACAGATTACATATGAAGGTCCTGTCAGGATCAGAGGAGAGCATACCTAATAACCAGAAAAAGCGGTACAGTATGACCATGACTGTGTGTTTCCTACCATTTTTGTCTCAGTGTTTTGGCCCTTTCTTTTCCTGCAGAAGCTGTGCAGATGGAGCTGAGCAGAAGAGAAGTGCCTCTGTATGTAAGTGAAGTTAGAAAACATCCTTTCTAATTAAACTCTCAACAGTTACTTGGCTCTGTCTCTGGAAAATAGTTTTGGAAATAGGGCTGCATAACATGCCATTGTTCATCATTTATCATCTATCATGTGTTATTGTATCATGGGATGAGATGAGATGAGATGAGATGAGATTCAATTTATTGTCGTTACAATTGCACAAGTACACCGTAATGAAATGTGGCTTCTTAACACACTGTACATCTCAAAGACAATTATTACAGACATTTACTGCTAATTTGTAGCAATAAAGGCAGAGACTTCCTAATTAGTGAGAGTCCAATGTCCTTGTCCTTTTTCACAATCGCCCCAGCACAGAGTCCAGAGAGCTCCAGCTCCGAGTCTAGAGAGCTCCAGCGAGATAAAAAATGGCCTTGGACAGAATACCAGCATGTACATCTTTGTAGTGGGATGTTTTATATTGTAATTTTGTTTAGCTTAATGGTAAAAAGTCAGATTTATCACAATATTACTTCTGAAACATTTGAGAATGCCAATTGAAAATGACAGATTCCGTGGGATACTATATATATACACACACATGTGTTCCCGTGATCCTTTACCCAGATCAGACTGGGTGCACCGTAGGGGCTGATGAGTGTACCTCTGACCCAGGCCAACAGGTCTGTCTAATGATGTTTTCTGTTCCGGTCAAACAGGCACTGTCTGCTCTTTCATTGTCCGCTGAATGAAAAGGTTCTGCTTTGCCTTTGGATTATTTGAGTATTAGGAACATACCTCATGAGAAAAAATAATGTCATCCATCAACATACCAGTGACAACCACTTCTTGGCATTTGTGTATACTGGTTAATCAGCAACTCTTTGCTTTATGCACTACAGTGTTTTTTATTTGTATGATTTAACCTGTACTCGGTTGAAAAATAACTTTATTTGATATGTGTTTGTTCTGTGCAGTCTATAGTCTTGTGCCTTTGAATGGGTCTGTTGTCTGCCGGGTTAAGCTGTAGCCTTATAGGAAATAATTGTGGTCAAGTGCCTTTTTGTTCACTACAGTCTAAGATCTAAAAGAATGAGGCATGTGCTCCTCTGAAGATCAAAGAGATATGAAAATCCATAGTTAATATTGTATACAGACACTTTAGTGAAAAATCCTGGTCAGGATTCATGGGAAAGAATGAGGCCTACATTGTTAAAAGATTTCGATTTTATTTTGATTGAAATTGTATTTGATATATTAGGAGTGTCATGATTCTCCAAATCCACGATTCGATTTGAGGAAACTCAAGCTGTTGTTGGGTTAAGTACCCTTCAGCTCTTCTTTTAACTGCAGTGTGCACTCTTCACATCAAACAATAGGTGCCATTCAAGCTCTTGACAGCAATTTGACTTTCGATTTTAAGGTCACGATTAGATTTGATTTCAGTTTTGCTCATTTTGATTGATCGATCGATTTTTTTCAATTTCGATTGATGTTCGTGACACCCCTAATATATATATATATACACACACATACATATATATATATATATATCCCATTACATAGAGGCCATCCACAGGTTAGAATACATTTTGTGGGTGTGCCTCATGTTGCCCTATGAAAAATGAAAACCTTTTCCACAAAGGCTATACCTGTAGTCCCATAACTTGTCCACCACCATATTGAATTTGAAATGAGATGCTATGCAGCCGTTGTCTTGTTATGTTCCATTCCATACCTCCTCTGCCTCTGCATGTCCTCGTTGTTCCAGCCAACATTTTATTATTTACAATTAGTTGCCAGAGGTCTGTCACTGGCCCTGCTCGGTCGGCAGCTGCTGCCTTACAGACAGGTTTACGGTGAGGGAATAGGAGAGGTTGTCCATCAATTGTAAAAACTGATAAAACCTGTGAAAGAGAGGGGGGGGAGAGGGGCTACAGTGAGAGTGTGTTTGTACTGGAGAATGAGAAAAGTAGCCTCTTTTTAAATGGTGAGAAACCAGGTCAGTTCTTGAGGTGAGTACGAGGTTAATAGATGGACTCCCATGAGAGAGAGAGAGACAGAGAGACAGAGAGATAGAGAGACAGGGGGAGGGAGAGAGAGAGAAGGAGGGAGAGACCCTCTTAGGCAGGGTTCTTTTCTCTCTCAAGGGTCTGTGGGTGAATTCTGAAAGGGGTGGTGTGTGTGAGACTTAAGTATTGCCTTGGTGTCATATAAGCGGCACCCTGAACAGTAAACAGCTTTCCTGTTTTTGCTACATTTGAAATGGCCTGCTACTCTAGCTCTATGTTTTATATTTATTAGATAGTTTACCAACTCCTATATCTGCTAGCCTAATAGATCTGTGTACAAAATCTAACCGAACTGTTCACACAGAACCTATTTTTTATATTTATATTTACGATTTATATAATAGTGTCAGGCTTTTACAGCAACTCACAGCAAGCCGTGCAGGCCCAGTGGCAGATTTATGACAACATGATGACAGCATTGCAAATTATTATATCAGGCCCTCCATTAAAGGGATACTCCACACATTTAAGGAAGCCTGTCTTGTTACAAATTCATTTCAGTCCATCCAAAAAGCATTTGCACAAATGTTATGTTTTTTTTTTTGCTACTGGAATTAGAAATTGTTAGCATTTAGCAATGCTAGTAGAAGTCAATGGGGGACCAAATGATTTCTCTAAAAAAGTCACAGGTAGCACCTAACAAACAGCTTCCTTTTCACTATATAGACATAAAACAACTTAGGTTAGATTTTTCAGAGATATGGTTTGTGCCCCCATGGACCTCCCCTAGCATTGCTAACAAATGCTAATAATTTCTACTTCTAAACCCAAAACACTGGTGCAAGTCCTTTGTTGATGGACTGAAATGACTCCAAATTTGTGACAAATCAGATAGGCTTCTTAAATGGGTGGAGTGTCCCTTTAATGCAATGCTAAAATCAGAAAGGGGATTTGAAAACATGGCTAGGCCAGGCATAGCCCAGGTCTGCATGGCCTGTGATATACTAGGGGAAGCCCTGAGACTCACTTGTTGGCCACAGACCTCTGACATAGGGAATTACATGGAAGTAAGACGTGGCCTGATACTGTGTGGGAGCTTATGGTGTCACACCTGTATCTGACTCTGGTAGGAAATTAACAGAGGCTCAGAACAAAAATTAGCAAGTTTTTGTTTTCATTATTATAATTAAATTGCCTCATAAAGGCTGAGAAATTCCCCCTAAAATCAGTCATGAGCACAAAAAAGCCCCTTATTGAAAAAAGTAAATTTCCTAACCTGAGCTGACTTGTAGAGACCGCGACCCTTTTGAGAATCTCAGACGGACTAAGACTCAAGCTTATTGTCCTCTCATGTGTCTCTCTCCCCTCACTAGAATGAGTGGTCTCTAAAGCGTTCAGCACCTTTGGAATCAGGGCAGATCATGGAAGTACACATTCCTGATTTTTATTTTATTTTATCATGGCAGTAGGCATTCCTGTTTTTATTGAGTTGAGGGGAAGGCCTTACTGTACTCTCAATAGGAATGTTGTGAAAGGATTTGGTGTACATTACGGCTCCATTACAACTGGGGGAACGCTGCATTAGGGTAAACTCTTCCTTTAAAATGAACTGGCATCTTTAGAAGTACATTTTGTTCTCTCTCTCTCTCTCTCTCTTCCTCCCCCTCTCTCTCTCTCTCTCTCTCCCGTCACTCGCTCTCTCTTTTCCTCGCCTCTCTCTCTCTCTTTCAGGGCCAGGCGAAGGTGTTTGCACTGCTGCCGGGTCTAGAGCCGGTGCCGGAGGATGCTGAGGTCTTCATCGTTCTGGAAGGATCCACACTGGCGCATGTCATCAGAGCTCAGAGCGATGTCATGCTCTGCTTCATGGTGCCTGGTCAGTGTGTGCGTGTGTGTGTGTGGTTGTGTGTGTGTGTGTGTGTGTGTGTATGTGTGTGTGGGTGTGTGTGAGTGTGTGTGTGTAAATACACGCATATTAGGGTTAGATATTGGGCCAAGTTTGCTATCGCTTTGTAGAATATCGGAAGGGTGTCCAGTTTTTGAGTGTGGATGACGAGTCTGGCGTTGCAGCTTGGTCAGCTGTGTGACTGAGACTCTGAGACTGTGACTGAGTGAACACACACACACACACACACACACACACACACATCTTATTGGTCGAACGTACGTATCATAAAACATGGCGGTCAAACCCTGGTGTACATGCATGTTCTCACGCGTTTGGTGTCTTTTATTTGTCCAAAAGGGGGAAACTGTTTAGAGAACCATGTCAAAACAACGCACCACACCCTGGCAACTCCACGCTTGCCGTTCCTGTCTGTAATAAACTCAGGAATTGGAGTGTTACAGTTTCAGAGGGACAGCCATAACAAGTACAATTTTTGTACCTCAAACTCTCCAAGTCAATCCTGTGACAAAACATCTCTCTGCACAAATAGTGTGTCTGTGTGCACATGCTTCTCCAATTGGACAAGCCATCCCCAATCATTTAGTTTTTAGTCTGAAATGCTTCCCCAATTCTCTCTCTCTCTCTCTCTCTCTCTCTTTTTCTCTCTCTCTCTCCTTCAAT
>OMKL01033615.1:3476-24045 GCA_900302295.1 Parasudis fraserbrunneri
CCTCTCCACTCCTCTCCTCTCCTCCTTGCCCCTCCCTCTACTCATGGCTGTAGAAACACTAGATAAATAACCTGTATTGTTGTGCGTGTGGATGGTGTTCCTGTACCTAAACGGCCCATGTTTCTCTCCTACAGGGAGATGATGTGCCTTTGACAGAGCAGACAGTCACTCAGGTAAGAGGAGCACTGCTGTTTGCTGGGCTCATTCCTCTCTGTGTGGTTAAGCCCGAATGCTCCATCACCTTATTGACTGTTGAGACGTATTAGCTTGGAGCTTGTGAATATAAATG
The DNA here is from genome assembly GCA_900302295.1 of Parasudis fraserbrunneri. Classification (NCBI taxonomy): domain Eukaryota; kingdom Metazoa; phylum Chordata; class Actinopteri; order Aulopiformes; family Chlorophthalmidae; genus Parasudis; species Parasudis fraserbrunneri. The sequence goes on from OMKL01033615.1 coordinate 3,766, forward strand.
CATTGGTTCTGCATCAGTCTCCTCCTCTCCCTCTCTGTTGTCACTCGCCTCTAGGTCTACACACTGACCTTACCTTATCTTCTATGCATGTATTGTACATGATTGGTAAGGTGGTAGCCAATGGTGGATCCTGTTAGTAGCTAACGTTAGAGGTGTGTGTGTGTGTGTGTGTGTGTGTGTGTGTGTGTGTGTGTGTGCGCGGGCGCATGCGCATGTGTGCATGTGCACGTGTCGCGCTACTTCTGATTAATGTTCTCATTTAAGAGGCCTGTGACAGGCTGCCGCCATCCCTCCTCTGGCCATGATTAATGGTTGTCCCCCTTCCCCATGCTTTATGGTTATGGTTTGCCTTTCGTTGGACGAATTAAGATGATTAATTAATTCTTGCATATTTCCCTTCACTTACATCACTCATTCTCCACTCTTAGCTCAACTTTTTTTCTCCCCCTTAATGTATATTTCATATATATTTATCAGTATTGTTCTTTTCAATCTACAATGTTGCCTTCAACAGTGGTGCGTGTTTTCCATTGTTAACTCAAACAGCTGTGCAATGCAGTATGCTTCAGGATAAGGCTGCCTTTTTGACTCGTGGGCCTTGATTCGAGTTCATGTATATCAGACTGTTGTCCGTTGCTTTTCTAGTATAGAGATATTTGGTAGCCATTTTGTGCCGATTCATCAATTCCATAGGTGTCCAGTCTGCCTGAAAATGTACCGTAAACATCTTGTAGGTGCTTAAAATTCATCACATCAAAAACAGTGGCCTTATCATGAAACATTTTTATAGCGATATTATCATACTTGTCGGGGTGATCTGCTTGCTCAAAACCAGTTTTTCTCCACAGGTGCTACAATCTGCCAAAGAACAGATCAAGTGGTCACTTCTTCGATAGGGCCACTGCCGTGTCCCAGTACCCATGAGCCTGTCGCCAAGGCACTGCTCCGTATTTACGCCCTTTTCCTTCTCATTTCCTCTCCTCTCCTCCAATCAAGGCTGTGAAGAGCAACGTGGCACCTCCAGTCACACTCCATAAAATTCCCCAGCAAGAGAATATTTGTCATCTTTCAACCCTCTGTCCCTGCACACACATATATTGTTGAATATTATTATCAGAGGGGTTATTGCATATGATAATATACATTCCATGATGTCTGGCCTTTTTTTCCCCCCCCTTCGGCTGACCCTTAACGGTGATTGAAACAATGCGTCTCTCCAGATGAGCCTCATCTTAGCCTGGCGTTAACATTCCATGTTAGATCAGGAAAGGTTGTCCCCTGTGATGGCACCCTGCGTTTCTTCCTCCTGACTACTGTAGACACACTCGCCTCGAAGCATCGAAGCTCTGATTCTGTCATGCCATTTGGGTTGTTTGAAGTGTATTGATAAAACGTGTACAATAATAAGAGTGCTGTAAAAGTATTGCGCTGGTTGTAGATGCATGTTATCGTTTCATCCGGGGATCATCTGTCATCATATGGTTTGAATAAATACGTTTCTTGACATTGGTGCTTGAATTTCTGTAATATTACAAAATGGCACAAGCTAGCATTTTCCATCCCATCTTTTTTTATTTTATTTTAATTTTTTTTTTTTTTTTTTTGCTTCTTTCTGTATTTAGTCAGATTGTAAGAGCATGTGTTGTTTCCTCATTCCAGTGCTGCCATGCCAGACCATGTGGTCTTTGTTCCTCAAGACAGCAGTGTGATAGCCAGGCACTCAGCTAGAGCAAGGGCTCCATCTCCTGGTTGATGCAGCAAAGCACAAGGCAGAGGCACAGTCTGCTGAGACCTTGCAGTAGGTACTATAGTTTAGATTGCAGCACATCATTACTTGGGTACGTACAATGTACTGTATATAGGTGATGTGCAGTTGAGTGTAAATGGGTCATAATTGATTCCGTTCTTCTGGAAAAAGATCCCCCACACGCCTGGAGCATATGATGAATTAAGTGTTTGGTATGTCATAAATTGCATGCGTTCATGTATCTTTTCTGACACGCACACACACACACACACACACTCACCACTTACAGTCATTTTAATGCAAATGAAGGATGCCCTCCAGTGAGAAATGGATGCGAGAATAGGCAGTACATCATGTAGGTACCTGATGCTTATTACAGGAGGAGAGGTGATCCTTCTGCATTCCTCCACCTATGCACCCCCATATGTTCTCATCCTGACCTCTGAAAAGGCATTTGTTGCAAGCTGTGATTTGCATCGTGTTACATAACAAGACGGGTCTGCCATGCCTAATGTGAACCACATAGGGGCAGGCCTCGTCTGGGCCCATGACTCCTCTGTAGAACCCCCTCCCCAACCCACAGACGGCCCATATCTGAGCCACCTCAGCATGCCAAGACACGTCTGTTGGCCAGGGTCAGGAGCCATGCGTCCTGTTCTATCAGAGGTCTGCTTGGAGTGATTGTAGCAGATCTTGACTTTGCACCCCCCCCCCTTTTCTATCCCTGCTGTGTCTCGCATCTAATGATTTGGCTCTGATATCAAAGGCAGAATGTAGATGAAGGGAACGTGTCCCAGAGCTGTCTTGAATCAGTTCATAGACACATTCCTTATAATGGACTCGGAGGTGAGCGAATAACCTGAGTTTAAATACAGCACTCTTTGCTTGCTAGATTATAAACAAAATCCCATACACCTTACCCCTCTTCCTGAGAGTGTTTATATTTGTGGAGGACTGCTTATCTAAATCATATACAGGCCAGGGATGCTTCCCTGCATTCCTGTTGATTTAATGGGGAATTCCACTTAATTTTAGTGCCCAAATATGTAACCCCTAGGCTATTAGAAAATTCACATTTCATTACTTAAGTATTTATTAATGCCCCTTTCAGAGATGTCACACAATTGTTTTTTTACATAGAGAATGAATTGAAAGAAAAATGGAAAGAGTGACTTAAGAGACTTGGGTGTGATTTCCTGAGGATTTGGATACGTTTTCTGGGTAAGAACTTCCAGCAGCACTGTAAGATCAAGCTCAAATAAATGTTCTATGAGTCCAGAAAGTCAGCCTCGGTCATTGTCAATGGTGCAGCTCCAGGCTGTGCATGTTGACGCTGTCCCAGACGAGAGGCTTGGTTTTCCAGTTGTCTCGCTTTAGGAGAACGCTTTCCATCATTGCACATCTGTCATCGGCAATCTGTCCTAGGCTGTAGGAAAAAAAAGAAAAGAAAAAAAGGAGTTAAATCATCGAGTTGTGTTCCCCTTTCAAATATTGCAGATTTATGAGTCTCAGGTCCACAAGTGCAAGTCTGTTAATTAAGTGACAATAACAGTTTACTGTTAGCAGACGCTGTAGTGAATATAGGACAACGAGATGTGTGTGTGCGTGTGTGTGTTTGTGTGTTGGTGTGCACTGATGTTTTCCTGTGATACAGAGAGAGAGGAAGGAGTGCAGTCAATGAAACTGTTATTGGCTCTGACCTATGGACCCATTGTCTTGGCATTGCTCCAGTCTGATTCAGCCTGTGAATCAGTGCCTCTTTATCGCTGCAGAGAGATACCATGAATGGAGGCTATGTTAGCGCTACTTGCTAAGCGTTTTACTATAGGAGGAGCAGGGTGCAGGGAAAAAAGGTAATCATTATAAATGGACTCCATTACCTCGCCGGTTTACTGTTATCGCGCCAGTTTACTGGTATAATGAGACAGCCTCTCTCAGTCTCAGTGTGTGGTTTTTTGGGGAGGGGGGCGGGATGTGAAGGGTAAAGAGGACGAGGTTAGCAGAGGTAGACGGCAGTAAATGGGATTAGATGAGATCCCACCGAGGGCACGGTGGGGGAAGAGAGAGGGTTAAAATGGATCCCACCCAAGGTGCCTGTCCAGACCCTCACTTTTCATCCAGATAGCCCGGCGGCACCTTCGGGCGCTCAACGACTTGCTTTCATCCACTAATTACAGTTGCACCGTCGTAAAAAACCAGAAAGGTAATTTATATTAATTATACAGGAATGAGTATAATAGTCTGAAACGCTATGGCTTGACACGCTGTACATAACATGCAGTAAAATTGTCACAGGCGTGTGGGCTGGAGCCCTGTAATTGATCGATGCATACAGTGAAAGTCTCCTCTATCACACGCACACACACACACACACACACACACACAACACAGGCACACACACGCGCACGCACACACACACACACACACACACACTGTCTCTCTCTCTTTCTCTCTTTCTCTTTGTCCTGGTATGGGTGTGTGTGTGTGTGTGTGTATGTGTATGTGTATGTGTATGTGTGTGTGTGTGTGTGTCGGGAGTGTGTGAGTAAGAGTCAATAAATTATCATCATCTGCAAGCTTACAGAGTCTTTATGTCATAGTCAATGTGCCTGAGCTCCCATCCAATGGCCTGCCCTAGCAAAGAGGAACAACACGGGGGGAAAACACTTGCAGTGTGTAAGGTCCAATACAACACAAATATTAGAGCCAGGGTCACATGTATGAACAGGACGCAGAGCCAGGCCTACATATTTCATAGCCCAGGTCTTAATCATTCAAATGAACTATTTCAACCCTTTGGGTGCAGTTTCACAGACACAAATAAATTAAAGCTGGTCCCAGAGACACAAAATATTTCTTTTAATAACCACCTCCATGGAAAATCAACTTTTTAGTCCAAGACTAAGCTCATTCCATGGCTCTGAAACAAGCACTATGTGTGTGTATCTTTCAAAACGGGTAGGTCGTTGAGCTGCATTGACTCAATTTTGAAAGTAGCTAAACTAGACCAATCTCAAATGCATGGAATCGATGTGAACAGAGCATATTTGCAATGAGCCGATAAAGGCTGTTAAAGGCATGTGTGTTTGTGTGCAGGCAGAGTGGATTGTGTGTGTGTGTGTGTGTGCAGGCAGAGTGGAGGAGGGGAGGCAGTGTGTGTGTGTGGAGGTGTGGGCCTGGGGCTGGTCTCCTCGCCTCAACAGCATCTCTGCAGCCTGACGTGCTTTATGGCTGTGGTTGCCCTCACAGGGCCTGTTTATGGATTCCCATAGAACAGAGAATCATGGCCGCTCTCAGGAAAAGCCAGCCAAAAACAACACCTCCACCATAGCACTTTTGTCGGCACCCTGCCATAATTCAACATGCTATTTATGTTGCTGCAGAAAGATAAAAAGGTATTCATAGTAATGACATAAGATGACTGTAAATTCTGATGCTAATGTTTAATTTTTTTTGTTGATGTAAGATAAAAGTGTCAACGTGGATGTGGCTGGTTTATTGGCTGTCGTTACAATTTGGTGAGAAAATTGTATGGCTTTGTTGAGGGGAACGCGTTTTTCTTCGCATTGGAATAGCATTGCCTCTGCAGGACCCAGTTATTTTTATGACACCCGTAAGATTTATTTCATGAAAATGTTCAACTTTGATAGGATAATGAAAGTGCATTACCAAGGGCATTGTTAATGGGGGAAATATTCCACCTGATGTGTTTTTCCTCTGCTATTTCCTCTACAGTTCCTCTATCACTCCTCTCCGTAAGCATGCTTGTAGCTGGGCGACATCCTGTTCTCTAGGTAAAGCTGTTGATGCTTAGAGGTAGAAGGGCTGCGTTGCGTCTTCCCTGTGATTTAGCAGCAGAACGAGCCCCTCCTGCCCAGAACCAGGCTCGTTACCAGACAACCAACCGATCCTCCTCATCTGGCGCTGCACAACTGGAGCACATCTGGTCGGCTGTTGGGCCGGGCAGGCCCAAGCCCTGCTCTTTCTCCCTCCTAGACGGTCGGCCCGTCAGTCCCGAGGGCAGCCTGCAGCCAGGCGCCCGCCACTGCCCACTGATTGTGCTGTTTCATGACAGTCAGAGTTTACTGGGTTACTGCTGTTATCAAACAGTCAACACTAAGTTTGGGACTAGCGATGATGCAAGAGAGTGCTAAAGAATGGCCATCAGTCATTTTCACTGTAGACAGTCAACATCAGACGCAGCCATGCAGGCCGTAAAGCTTTATGAGTGTTTCTCCTGGTGTTATTCAACTCCCAATGCATCCCTCAGGGGGACATGTGTTTCTCCTCTTTTGTGGCTGTGTTTAGTCTTGTTTTGCTCGCAAAATTCCTCCACTTGCCCTCCTCCATTTTACTACAGTATGTGTGTATGTGGCTTTTATCGGGGCCAAAGAACGCAAGAGAAAAGCAGCATTTTATTCTGTGGCATGCCTCTGAACCCTCAGTTCACTCCCTCCTCCCTCTGTCATCTACTCTTTCTCTCTCTCTCTCTCTCTCTTTCACTTTCTCCCCTCCCTCCCCGTGGATTCCCCAACCACACCACAACGCCGTTAACAGACGTGGCCCTGACAGATTTACCGCCATCGTCTTTCCATTGGCCGCCAGCGTGACAGCCGAGATTTAATGCCGCCTTCTCATTGGCCAAGACCTGACAGGTTAATTTATGGGTGCACTGTGATTTGATGCCTGCTGCCTTTGAAGTGAGTTACAGCTCTGTCGCTTATAGGACACAGAAATGGTGTCAGGTTGCAATCGTAAAATCTTCTCCCTGAAGGGAGGTGGCGCTGCTGTATCACACTCCCTGACGTCATGAGAGGAGGAGAGATCTTCTAGAGAGCACACAGGAAGAACAGGGACACAGAGCTGCAGGAGAGAAAGGAAAACCCAGGCGTAGAGAACATTTTGCATAAAGACGCCTTGAACTATTAACTAAATATAGAATATCAAGAAGGAGAGCAAGCCTACTTTTTGTGGGACGTCATACTTTTTTGTAACATGACGTCTCACGTCTCACTTTCAGTGCATTTCTACAGATCCTGAGAGGGAGAGAGAGAGAGAGAGAGAGAGAGATGAACAGGCAGACACAGAGAGAGAGTGTTTGCATGTGTGGCTGTGCGTGTATATCTTTCTATGTCAGTCAACCGTCCTCAGATCAGAGACTTTCTGCCACAGTGAAGATTAGACGGTATGAATGTGAATACCCATTTATCATAAGTATGATCTGCATCTGAACTGCACAACTGTCTTCTCCTGTCTGTTCCTGCTCCATACCCTATGATCAGCCAGCCTTCATATGACTCATAATGGGTGCAAAGACCTTAAATGACAGAGTGTAAATCACAGTATCGCATAGCTGATAAACAGCAGCAAACTGCCAAAGTCACTTTGACATCTGTCTACTGTATCTACCCACTGCAGCGCGGCAGTTGTCTGTGCAGAGCCATCATCTATCTGCAGTCCATCTCTTCATCAGCCTGACAGTCTATCCCACGAAGATCAGGAAGAGCAAGAATGTGGCCCTGTAACGGCCGTGACCCATGGAAATCTCTAAGGGTAAATAGCAAGGCCGGCCCTGCCCCGTCTATCAACCCCGGAGAATTCATGCGCCATTCCCCTTGGATATCAAATCCCTCTCCTTACTCATTCACTTCACACTTAGGGCAGTCTGCTCAAGTGGAAAATTGCTGGAAAATAAAGAGACAGAGAAAAGCCCTGGTCTCTCCTTGTCAAGTGGGATTATGTAATTCTGCAAGAGACATGTGAACTTGATAACTCTGGGTTACATTGGACGCCCTCTGACAGCGTGCCATGCAAGAAACAGAAAACAGGTTTTTCTTGTAAAAAAAAGAAAGAAAAAGAAAACGAAGAAAAAAAATAAAAACATGGCCCCTGTGAACTTTAGAATGTATCCTGTAAGGGTGTGGGATAGGAGATGGGGACTACCTGTTCTGACAGAGTCATGCAGTTCATTGATATACTACACCGCATTGGCATGCTTGTGTTTTCATGAGAACAAATCTATCATTGGACAGATTTAACTGTTAAACATCTGTCCAATGTTGCTACCTGGTGTTGGATGTATGGTCCATAATTTGTTATCTTCTCTTGGAAACAGTGAATTGCATCGTAAGGAGTTTTCCAGAAGTGCTCTTCTCAGCATACATTTCTGTAGTCTTGCCAGCCGGGAATACTATCCACCTGACTACAGTGTAGGCCTACTGTACATTTTAATTGTTTGGTACCCGTCAAATTTAATGCTTGATCTACATCTTATTTTCATCTCTCCTGACATTTCCTAAGTTTGTGTCTGCTTAATAGACCACATCCATAAAGATGGCTGCCTGCCAGATGGATATGATTTGGTGCCCCCAGCCCATCCCGCAGTAGGAAGTGCACCCATTGTGTTTGAACTGGCCAGAGTAAATGTTGACGCTTGGATGCTTTCCACTGTGGGACGGATATTGATGTTAGACGAGGAGGAAGCCATCTTTATGCGCTTGGTCCTGTGCATATTGGTTTCAGAAATGGCTTCATGTATATATTCTAACAGCTTTGATTACAATTTGGCTGTAATAGCTGCTTCAGTAAATCACCTGCCACACTTCAGTTTGCTACAACAGAGCGGTAAAGGGATCTGACTTGTGCCAGAATCCATACAGCAGCTGTGTTTTGATACAGGGCCAAATATCCCCATACTAGCTCTTGGTCGGGGAAACCAAGTGCCATTTAGCTTCGACAGGTCTACCCTAAACTCAACTGTTTGGTGTCAGTGGCTAGGCCTATATACCCAGCAGTTGAAACTAGTAGCAGGGCCTGGTGCATCAAGTTTTTATTGCAATTTCTCCAGACCATCAAGGAAAAGAAACAAATAATTTATGAAGCTTGGTGAATTATTTCTTTAAGAGGACACATTCCTTCGCAAAACCAATAGACAGTTTCAGCTTAACAACAGAAATATTCCAATACATTTGGTTTCCTGTCAGCTATTGATATTAGCAAACACTGCAACAGGAGATAGACTTGGGTTCAATCTGTTCCCTAGCAATGTATGTCCACTGAAATTGTTGTGGTGCCAAATCTGTTCCGTTTGCAAAATTACTTTTCCGACCTATCATATCAGGGCATAAACGGAAGTTATAAAATAACACTATAAAGTTCATATTTGCATTTCAAAACAGTGACGTCAATCTGTCATATGTACAATCAGTTCATGACATACAAACATTTCCACCGCATATTGTGTCAGTTTGTCAGTTTGATATGACGTTAGCTTCACATTTTACATGGCTAGCTGGCCAAGATGTCCAACATTCGCTAGCTAAAGGTAGCTTCTCCATCAAGGCAGTATGTTTGTGTTTCTAAATATAGTGAACACTGCTTGTACAGATTACAACAGATTCATGGCACCGTCTTCAAATGCAAATATAAACTTTATATAGTGTTGGTGTTTATCACATTAGTTTCAACATGGTAAAAGTTTGTCATTTAAGATAATGACAAAATACTATACATAGCTCCAAAGACATTTCAAATGGAGACTAACCAGGTCCTTCTCTCTTCCTGTAATTTTTTCACCTAGGGCTTACTGCCCCCCCACCTTAGGAGACTAGAGTGGACACAGGCTCCATTCACGCCAATGAGAGATGTAGAGGTTTTGGTCGTATGCAGCTATTATTTTCTTTAACATTGAAATCGAGGTTAATATCGGACCTTCCCAGTTGAAGGTGTTCTGAACATTTTGACACGTAAAACGTTTTTCTGACTTGTGGATTCAGCAAAAAACAAGTTTGTTTGAGACTTGTCCAGCGATCTCACAGTGTTAACGATAGCGCCAGTGTAAAGGTCCCACCCACTTAGGAGACTGGAACTGTTCCATTTTCACCCCACTGGCGCTTCTTTGAATACATTATCTTTTCTTATCCATCTTTGATAGCTCTTTGCCACAACAGTCGTTTTGGAATGCACCAACTCCGGCATGGGGAACTTCCTACCTCACAGCAATTTTTTTTTATGATAATAGAATGAGGTACAATGAGCACTGAAACTTTCTTTTTAAAATGCTTGTAGTCAGGAACAAAACAAGAAATTGCTGTTCATTTAGCTTGCTATGAAACCTTCTATTACTGAAAATTGCTTGCTAGAATTGTTGCCCCCACAGGCAAACGTGGAAGTTGTGGTCAGGTAATCACAATATTTTGCCTACCAAAGCACACTGTCTTGTACCCAAGCCTTTTCCAACAAAAATTACAAACGTCATCATGATATGATTGTTAATGGGGGATGGTGACAGGCAGTTTTCAATCTCATCTGTTGCTTTGTTTGTTTGCTGTAAGATGTGTCCCCATGACCTATATGGAAATAGCGCTAGCCACCTAGCTACTTGTCAAGTTTTGGCGGCATAACTACATTTCGGCTTCGCCTCTCTATAAACTAGCACCATAAAAAGTTCATATTTGCATTTCAAAATGGTAATGCCAGTCAACATACAATACTACTGTATACATCAGCTTGATATGATGTTAACTTAGCATTGTACATGGCTTACTAGCCAAGATGGCTGACATTCATTAGCTAACAGTTAGCTAGTTAGCGAATGTTAGCTTATCTATCAAGGCAGTCTGTTTGTGTTTCTAAATACAGTGGAATTGTACAATGTACAGATTTTGAAATGCGAATATCAGCTTTATATAATGTTATCACGTTAGTTTCAACCTGGAAGTAGGTTGGAACACATTTTGCAAGCGGAATGGATTTGGCACCACTCTGGAAGTGCTATTGAAAGGAGACATCAAGTAGAAGAAGCTTTTGAATGTAAACAAATTCATGGGCGCATTGTGATTCGTTGCTATGGGAGATTAACATTGGCTAATACTGGCTTAACCTGTGCTACCAGGTGATAAATCAATTGTCACAGTTGCTGTAGATGTTTTTGAACCACTAAAATTAACTGAATTGTTGCAAACTAGTTTATTTACTTGTTTGTCAGCAAGCTAGCTGATATCCATTACAGTTGCTGACATTTTACATTTTGATGTTAGACTTTCTGTGTCAGGCTCATTGACTCCCATTCATTCCAGGTGTGATTCTGGTCCCATGTAGAGGAGTACTTCCTCATAAATGCAAAGAACTGTGGGATACATAGCAACCAGTGTCAACTCCTTTCAAGAGTGCTTCTAGACTTGTCATAGATGGGTAAACAAGATATAGAATAATGAATATTCTATATCTATGTCAAAATGGCTGCTGTGAAAAGGGCCTATGGCATGCAGGCCCGTGACAATCCTAATGACCCTTTCCTTAGTCCTAACAGAGCATTTCAACATGGAAAAGCCCTGGAGAATTCTTGGTGAACTGGGTAAACAGATCTATACAGTTGTGATCTGAGGTGGTACTCACTGAGGGATCCATGTCTTGCCTGGTTGGCTGCTTTGTCCCAACGTATCCCAACAAGCTGCAGATTAATGGGGTGGCGTAGGGCCACGGCATGTTAATGTATCTGTCGAGGCTAAACGCACCGCCGTTGGAAAGTGATTTTTACACAGTCGGCAGGGCGCCGGGGTGTCCATCCTGTCAAGGGGAATGTGGATGACTCTTGGGCCAAATAAATCTTAGCAATGAGGTGCAGCACAACTGACCTGGATCTATGTTCTTCTCCAGATACCCTACTCTCAGCATAGTTGTGTGGATGGCATGGTGAAGAGCCCATATAGAACATAGTGGATCAGCCTCTGGGCCTCTCTCATACTGGGCTCTGTCAATACTCTACTTCTTTGCTTGTTTTTATTGATCAAAGCAAATTGATTTAATTCATTTAATTCATTAATTTTTTTCTCTATTTATTTGCAATTTCCAAATGCCCTGTTGGCGACTTGCTTAAATCATAGTTGTCAGCAATCCAATGAGCACTTTTTAGTTATGCTTTTTATTTGCTTTTCAACTCAAGCAGCTCATGTTCTTTGCCAGTCTTGGCTGTATTGAATATCAGAGCATCAGTATAATGGGGTGCTCCATAAAACAACGTCTACCATGTACTCCTGTATCTCATGTCAATGTGAGATCAAGTCCAGTACATGGCCTTTGGCTCTTGTTACTCACCCCCCTCCTCCTTTTTATCACACATTGTTACTGCCAAATGTACTGTATACATACAACAAAGCAGAAAAGTCATAAAAGTTACATTTTGAAAATTTTTAGTTTTCCCAATTTCTTAGTCCAAGTTGCTGAATTCTGACTTGACTAGAGTGTGCTGTTTGTACATAAATATTCATGTTTTGAATGGTTATAAACATGTAAGTAGGCCAAAGTGAAACTCTCCCTTGTTACCAGCAAAACGCTATGGCTGTGACAACTTTTCCCTCAGTATTAAAGAGATGGTATGATGCTTTGTGGAATGGGAATGATATGCAGTGGCTAATTAATCTTCTTGAGTTACGCTAATTAGAAAAATTGTGGCAGACCTCGGAATATGGGACAAATTGAAGCCTGACACAAACCATTTCTCATCACCAACATTTTGTAAGAATAGTGGCAGGTTGGCAGGCATCCCCTTGGTACACCAGCAGCTACAGTGAACTTCCATGCATTTATAGATTTTGATAATGGGATTGCAAAGGAACTAAATGAACACTAAATTTGCAATGTTATTCCATTCGGGGGCCATTTTGTCCATCATTTCTCAGTTGCATGCAAGATGGCTGCCATTTGATAAGAGCCCCCTTTGCCTTTCTGTCCCCAGAGAGCCTTTCATGCTCACTGAAATCTCAGGTTCTCTCCATGTAATTGCGTATTGGCAAAGTTCTCATACTGGTGCATTATGCCTCTTGGTTATACTGTAGATCAGGATTCAGCTACATATATAATTCATTTCAGAATAATTGCCTCCAGTATTACAGAATATTACAATATTTGGTAATCATTAATAAGTCATGTTCTCAGTCTTACTCTGCTCCTGGTTCGATGAGAACTTCAGATTTATGGAAAACACTTGTAATGCAAAATCATTTCGTGAGCGAGTGTGGAAAGTCAGATTTATGATTGAAATTGGTTTGCACTTTTATGCGGGCACAGATGGCTTAACTTGAAAAGGTATTATAAAGGGGCAGTGCAACAACACTTGAGCAGTGCTGCTATGCTTACAGGGACTGTTTAACCAACTGATTCATCCAACTTTTAAAATCCTTATCCATAGGTCTCCATGTAGAGAAAGACAACTCAGGGTTCATATTTCATCCTCATGGCTGGTGGCTGCAGTAATACTTTGTGTGTGCGCGAGTGCTGTGTGCGCGTGTGCTGAGGTGTCCAGGGAGATGGTAGTAACCGGGACGGAGGAATTGAAATTTTAATGACGAGCAGTGCCATGCTGACGGCCGCGGAACACCTCGGACGGCTTAAATATCACCGCTAATTAACACAGAGAGGTGGGCTGTCACACGCATGATGGATGCTCAAGGAGCAGATCGCTGCTTTCACCCAGCCGACGATTCCTTTATTAATCAAAGGCTGAGATGAAAAGGCGCTCCCACACCTCAGGGAGAGGGAGATAGAGGGACCTATTGTTGGGAGGGTTTCAATCATCCGCTCTGAGCCTGTGCCGTATTTGATCAGGAGGCAGAGGGGTTCTACCATGGGGAGGTTGTTTTTGTAAACCTCTGAACTGCTCTTACGGTTGACAGAGCTTCAGTATATATGGTCAGCTAAGATTTACAGATAGTGTCAGGAAAAATTTCAGTATGGACCACCTTTTTTTTCTTTTTTTCTCCCCGTACCCCCCTGACAGAAGAAGTGTGTGGAATAGAAAATAGTTCCTTCCCTCTCAGCCTACAGAGCTCTCTCCTCCCTCTGAGTGTGCCAGACATCGGTGCAGGCAGCACCCCTACGCTCTCCTTCTGGACTCACTCCATAACCAGTCTGTCGTGCAGAAATGATTTCAACCCTGGATGATTTCAGCACTCGGTGTATGATGATGGAGTGGCATCTCCCCCTCGCTCCTCTCCTCCCCATCTCCCTCACTTAAGGCGGCCCAGTGTTAAGTGCTGGGGGGCCTATGGGTGCTGTAAATCAGGCCGGGAGAGGGAGAGGATGTCTCCCGCGGGGCAAGGCGCACACTCCCAGCAGCCTTCAGGCTGATCTCATCCAGCCCATCCTGAAGCTTTAATTAAAGGACTGGTCAATAGCAAAAAAAAGGGGAAGGTGCTGGAGGGCTATGATCTGTTCTTCCTACTGTAGCTACAGAGTCATCTGCCAATATACACACAGACAGACTGATGGCAGAGTATAATTCCCTCCTCCAGGAGGAACCACTAATCGAACATGATTGTATTGGTAAAAACAAGCTTTCCACTACTTCCCCCCCCTTGCTCACAAAAGCTGGGGTTTCCAAAGAATTCGTTGCCTTGAAAAGTTCCTTAAAGAGGTTTATGGTCGTTTCTGTCCTAAATCAACAAAGTGTGTAATTTAAGAAATGACTTTCCTTCCCACAGGATTTGACATCTTTCACCTGGTTTTGAACATTCTTCTCATGCAGCTTTTTGAGCAAGTGTTGTCATCTAATGAAGGCAGAATTTAAAAAATGAATGAAAAAGAAATATATATAGTATATGATTTTCATATCTACAATATGTGACCTAGATCTTACCTTTTCATTGCAGACTAAATTAGCAAAATCATCAGATTTGAGTCATATAGGTTTAAAATTCAAATTTATTTTGCTCCTGTGTAATGTCTGACAACTGTTTTAAGCTGTGAATACTCCTGAGAAGCCCTGTACCAAGTTATATCAGTAGCTACTTCATGGAAGAGAAGGTGTGTGTATTGATTTTCCCTCAGACCATCTATCCTGTCTCGACTTCAAACCACTATCACTCCACAGGCCGAACACTTCACTGCAGTAGTCTTGGGGGATCACAAAAACCCTTTTGGGCTCTGCACAGGGGAAGTGTGTTGGGCTATTTGTTAACCTGAGGAAATGTAGTTAAGAGAAAAACAGCTAAGGATACGCCTCCCTCTTGTGGTATAAGAAACACCCTGTGTGTAAATTAACTGCCTATTGATAGTATTCTCATGATGTGTCTTGCCATACAATATGGCGCAGGCCACAGCTCATTGGCCATGGTCATTTAATGATAATCACCTGCTATTTGATTACAGGCACCTGTTTTTTTTGTCTGTCTGCGATCGAGTATTATGAACAGTCAGGTCATGCATGTTAATTCATTGGAAAGATTCAACACAAGGGCATTGTGTGGCAGTGTAAAATCACCATCAAGAAAAACACAGCAAAGGGTACCTTCTCAACCCTCTTAACAATAATACTATGTTTAACAAAGAATTCAGTACTAAACTCACATGGTCATGAGTGCCATCTGCTGACACGATCAGTGCATTGCAATTCTTCAGTAATCAATCTTGTAACCCCTCAGAATTTTGCAGATTTAAAACAAGTTTATTAATCACAAAACACTGTAGTCTGTAGGCTGGGCAACAATTAAATATAATAATTAATACCAGTAGTCTTGGGATCATATTGCTTTATTATGTTTTCACACAATTCTGTTTTCTAAATTAAATGATAACAAGCACATACTGTAATAACTCAATTTACAAAGAGATCTGAATTATTTGAGAGGATGTAATTTCAGTATCATTTGACAATCGCTATGCAGTTCAATGTGATGAGCATCAACTGGATTGATTATTTATTTCACATACATGAGAAGATATTGTGATCTATCTGCCCTGGTATTTCTATATCACCCAGCCCTACCCTAGTGCAGTTTTTAAAATACAGTAATGCTATCAGCTATGTTGTGTTGCCAAAGCCTTCCCAAATGCCTGTTATGTAAGGAATATACAGTATATAATGAGTAATGTTTGTAGTATGTATGACAAAATACACTTGTTTAAAAAGAGAAACACCTTTATTCAAGCTTGAGGCCCCACCTCTCCATTCACTACAATGTGACTTGCTGGGTCAAAATGGACTTCAATTAACCTGTGAAATGACAATCATGGTAATAACAAAGTTCTCTTTACAAAAAGCAAACCTCATTTTTTTTTTTTTTTTTATCAAAAAACGTTATTACTCTCTTTACCAAAAAACAAATTTATACAAGATCCCTCAATTTAATTTCATCATGAGGATCACAAATGCATGCACAAAAAGAAAAGATTAAAAAAATAAAACTAAATTGACTAATCATGACTGCTACACTCGAGGGGCACCAGTGGCAGCTTTAACTCTACTCCTAATACGATTTAAAATATATATTAACTTCGTAAGCAGTAGGAAACTCAGTCATAGGCCCCAGAATCCTTTTACATAATCTAACTGTCTGACAGCAATAGAACTACCAGTCAACTATAAAACTTTCTCAGTCTAAGCAGGTAACAACTGTTAAAACCGATGTGTCTCCTTTACATTTGAGCTAGCATCTTCAATCCAGTGTTTACAGATCTATTTAACAATGGAGTTGGAGAGGCCTGAATATATCTTGAGTGAGAAGACACCAGGCGGACCTTCTATTCCCTTGTCCACAGAGTACTATTAGTCATCTTCACTGAAGATGCTAGAGGTTTCATTAAAAAATAAAAAAAGACACAAAATGGTACAGAGTGTTAGATTTTAAAACAAGATCACAACCAGAGCAGGTCAAGACAGATATCAGCTCTCAATGTCAATGTTTCAGACCTGAGGGAAATTTTACTTTAAATACTTTCAAATAATGTGGCCCGATTTCACAGGCATGGATTAAACCTGGTCTGAACCAAGAATTCTACCATAATGGGATACATATCTCCATTTAAAAGAAACTCCCAAGTCTATGACTAGGCTTAATCCATAAAATTGAAAATGGCCCCAAGAATAGTAGGTGGCCACAGATTCACAAGCTATGATGGTTCCACTATGGTCAGGCTAGTTCATTCAACCACAGGAAAGTCTTTGAGAGGATTTCAAATATCATGTTGACTCAGGTTTGAATGTGGACACACAGCTGATCCCTCACTTACCCTTGTCACACTGGAAGCACAACACGGACAAGATGGAACACTAAATATGACAAAATAATAATACTGAGACAAAAAACAGATAGAATGCCGTTTCTATAATATACAGGAGCTAGCAAAAAAAAAAAACGAGATGAGAGGTTCTAGAGTTCGGGGGTTTATTGCAGAAGCATCTAAACTGTAAAATCTTATTTCCACTTAAGGAAC
Organism: Parasudis fraserbrunneri; assembly: GCA_900302295.1. NCBI lineage: Eukaryota > Metazoa > Chordata > Actinopteri > Aulopiformes > Chlorophthalmidae > Parasudis > Parasudis fraserbrunneri. Next base: position 20,723 of record OMKL01033615.1, read on the forward strand.
CTAGTTGGAATTGTTTTGCCATTACATAAGGACAGATCCTAGATGCAGTTAAGATTTCGGATATTACAAGAAAGCATCCTAACTTGCAGAATTCCTCAATAAATGGAAGTTATTTTAGGGCATCCAGGGGCTACCCTCACTCAGCTAGACATCTTGAAATACTGTTAGTGGCAATTAGGTGATCATAATTCCATGACAAAAACCAAGTTAATTTCACATTTACACTGGGGCTTGTTACTGTAGCATATTGTTGTTTTACAAGCCAGTGTTGGATAGCTGGCAAACCAAACAGCAGTAAACAGAAATCACTGTGGCAAAAATTTGGCACACCCTTGATGATAATGGAACTTCATGGCATTCTTTCAAATTGGTCTAACTCGGACCATTGCCATTGGTGATGAATGAGGTCACTATATTATGGGCTGTTTGTCTGCAAAGTCCTACAGTTATTCTCAGGATGTGTCATGTATTTCCTGTTAATATGGCGTGATGCCATAATCACAGCTCATTGGCCACATTTGCCATTTAATGATAATCCTGTTAATTGATTACAATTACTTGTTGTTTGCCTGCCAAGATATCTGCGATGACTATGTAACGGAATACTATGAATATCAGCTTTACCAAAGCATGTGGTGACAAACAGCAAGGACTTTGCCTGTTTTTCATTGTAGGAAAATTGGTATGTTATGAAATTAAGCTAGCAATTCTAAGAGGAGACAAAGGTGAATTTAGGATTTGCTTTTGTAATGGCAAAAAATATATATTTTCCTATCTTTGACCTTTGACATCAGGTAGAACAATCAGTTACCGATTTATTCTGTAATAGTCCCCCGGCATGTTTACACCAGTGTAATCAAAAAGTATATTAAGAATTAATCTCAGATGTACTAAACATAAAAGAAATACTGGATAGATGTGTCGACTCATCTACAACAGTGCCAACTTGATGTCACTACCTCAAGGCAGTATAGGCCAGTAACAGTATCTGTTCCAACCATTCACTAACTAAATCACCACTAGCTAGTACACTATTAGTGGGGTAACAGAACCAACATGAACAGTTCTTGAACACCGGAGGGCCATATGGGTCTGTAGGTTCAACAATGTCCTTGTAGAGATTCATGTCCGTATGATGTGGCAGACACGACTGGGGATGCTTGCAGGTCGGCAGTGAGTCATAAGTATTGCAGGATGGTGAATTGCCAGACACTCGGTGGTACAAAAAAAAAAAAGATTAAAGGAAGTGTGTTATGACCAGAATACATACCGATAAGTCCATGGCTAATGTAGTCAAAAATACTTCCCTGCAATCTTTCTGACAACACTACATGTGTCCATTTGTCGATCAATTATTGCCATAGTAACACGACCTGTTGTCCAAGAACCACCAATGCCTTTGGTCCTCCCCCTTCTGACTGTACCATGAATGTAACAATACAAAACAATGATAAAAAAAAAAATGAGTACAAAAAAAAATCCACTATCCAGCTCTGGGTGTGAGCTGGCAAGAGCAAACTAAGGTTTGGTTGTCTTTAGCCAGGCTGTTATGAGGCTGCAGTACTGGTGAGCTCCAGAATGTGGCATTACAGAGCCCAGGACTGCCGTCTATGGGGCTTCTCTGTAGTGGCCGGGGGTCAGACGGTGAGACGGTTATTGGAGGGCTGTAGGGGGCTCCAGGATGCTGTGTGGCCAGGGGTATCCTGAGAGTACCCTGACGCTCGGCTGTCGCAGCAGGACTGGTTCTCCTCCTTGGGTACGCCCACTGAACACAGGCGCCGGTGCCTCAGCAGCCTGTCTGTCCGTGAGAAGTTCTGGAGAGGAAAAGATGTATGAGGGTTTCCTCAGAAATAGTGGATGGTACAACTTGACAAACCTGGAAACTCCCATTGGTGAATTGTTCTGGGCATGTTGATTCTGTGCTCAGGAATTTGAAGGCTATAAGGGAAGTCTTAGCTACTAAAGCTTAGTAGTCTTTCCCCTGAAATGTTGCAGTAAATACTCATTGACAGGCTGATAGGTCTGTTTAAGTGCTGCACAACCCCGCCCCCTATACTGGACTGCCATGATGCATCATTTGCCAAAGAAATCCATTGGGATTTTAAATGGCATGAAAATGAAACGCCTCCTCCACACTGCTTTATTACTATTACTTATATTATTACTAAATTCCAAAGATCTTGGACAGTTCAGTTAATATCTATATACACAGACAATTGTCTCCCTAAGCTGGAAATCGGAGCCTGAAGACTTGATTTGTGATGGATTTTTTTTTTTTTAAGTTGGTCCATTGACAATGAATTGACAACTGACTTTGTTGGCTCTTAGATTTTTAGTTGGACCAATTACATCCAAAAGAGTTTTATTTAAATGTACGGCTTACAGCTCTGAATTAGAAAATGTACCCATATCCCAGTAAAATCACCATGAGTACCATCATAGTGTCCCAAGGATTTGTTCCACTATTCACGGTCTATGAAGTAGCTCCAGGATTTATCTCTTGATGGCATCATCATTAGCGTCTTGTCTCAGGTGTTCAGCTTAAGGAGAGATTTTTTCATATTCATAAATCAAAACTGAGTTGTACAATATTATAGAAATAACCTATGTGAATTTTATTTTAGGTTGGATTTTCCTGTTAACTAGGAGTCGTGTACAAAACACTCCAACCAACAAACTTTGGATAATTAGGTTTGAAAACAAATTTCAACTAAAAGGTTAGCCTATATCGTTCTTCCTCTCAAGTAATTGTGTCGCTAGTTTTTATTTTGTTGGTGTTTGTTTTTGCAAATATTAGAATGCGTCATTGTCACCGCTAATTTGAGAGTGATATCTAAATAAAATATCCTCACGTAGCACACTGTCTGGTTCTCTCATGTAAACAGATTGTGAAATTAAATATCCTGAGAGTATGTGGACAATTATGGTAATAGTGTAGACAAGTACGGTATATTAGTAGTGTAGACAGTATGTTAGTAGTGTAGAATAGTGTGTTAGTAGTGTAGAATAGTGTTAGTAGTGTAGACAGTATGTTAGTAGTGTCTACAGTGTAGACAGTATGTTAGTAGTGTAGACAGTGTGTTAGTAGTGTAGACAATGTGTTAGTAGTGTAGAATAGTGTGTTAGTAGTGTAGACAATGTGTTAGTAGTGTAGACAGTATGTTAGTAGTGTAGACAGTGTGTTAGTAGTGTAGACAGTGTGTTAGTAGTGTAGACAGTGTGTTAGTAGTGTAGACAGTGTGTTAGTAGTGTAGAATAGTGTGTTAGTAGTGTAGACAGTGTGTTAGTAGTGTAGACAGTGTGTTAGTAGTGTAGACAGTGTG
>OMKL01033627.1:0-11208 GCA_900302295.1 Parasudis fraserbrunneri
AGCTTGCCCGTCAGCGCTCAATGTTCAGTTTTGCTGAGGCTCAGGAGCTCAGAAGCCCAGGTCCAATAAGAGTTCCGAGCTCGGGGGGAGGGATGCGTTGTGAAGTCTAATGGCCGTCGGTAAGAATGTATGTACCTAGGATGCATGTCTTTTGGTAATAATATCAGTTATTACCTAACTATAATATTCCCTTGAAGGTCATCTGCAACAGGGTGACAGGTTTATAGAGAGACAGCCTATAATGTTCAGCAAGCCATCCTCTTAAGACTTCATTTAAATCAGAAATGTGTTCAATTGATGCATTTACCGTGCAGCCATACAGCACCTCACGTTCCTCTGATTTGTGCACCACAGTATGTAGGGATGATTTCAAATGTACACCTACAAGCCTTTTATGTTTAGGCCTATGTGACAGACCTAATTTTAACCCTTTCAGCTGTATGTTTCTTTTTTGTAAGCCATTGTTACATGTGTGGTCATGAGAATGTTCAACTCTCAAAATTCTAATCTCACATGTGAGTGTACACCTGAAAAGGTTAATACTTCATGTGGGAATATCTACTACTGGCCAAAGGAATTCCATCTGATCAACAGTATGGTGTCAACAGTATGGTGAATAAAAAAAGGTGTGTTTTTTATAGTGAGAATTACCATTTTGTGTCCTAGAAATCCTAAATTAAAATACTGATCTGATCAGATCTTGTATGTCCAGTATTTTTTCCATCATGCAGCAATACATATTTTTTCTAACTCTTTATGCAAACAAACAGCCAGACAACATTTCTGTTTTTACCTGCAATAAAAAACAAAACAAAAAAACAAAAACAAAAACCACGTCACCCCCTAAAGGTTAAGTCTAGAATATTGTGGTCTGAACATGCACTAGTGAGATACTTTCTTGAGTAGTTCATTGACACAGTACTTACACTAGCAACGATAGTAGCCTAGAGGTTAGAAAAGCTGGCTTGTGACTGAAAGGTTGCTGGTTTGAATCCCTCAGCCAGCTGGAAAAACCTGGGTGGGGGATGTGAAAAAGTGTCACTCTCCCCTCCCTCAGCAACTACTGCCAAGGTGCCCTTGAGCAAGGCATTTGACCCCTAACTGCTCCACTGGAGCTGCTCATTGGCCAATAGTACCATACTGTGGATGTAGCGGCAGCTCCCAGTGAGTGTGAGTGTGTGTTTGTGCTTGACTGACTCTCCTTCCCCCTACGATTACTCACCCAGGCTGTTGCTGCAAATAAGAATGTGTTCGTAGTCAACTTGCCTAGTTAAATAAAAGCTACCAAATTTGAAGGATGAAATTGAAAGACATGGCTTTCAACCTCCATAATCTCATGGTACTTCAATTACCGTTGCAACTCTGTATCTAAATCATTTTCATTCCAACAAATGAGGACTCTATATACATACTTATTTTACTTGAATGTTTTCAATGTGATTCTTACCTTTTTTCCATCAGTAAATCTGACGGTAGGTAGATTTGTCCACGTTGTCCATTATAGCGCTGAGGAGGGCTGTGAGCTGAAAGTTTTAATTGTTTCCTGCCTGTGCTACGAAATAAAAGTACCTAAAGGACACCTCTGTGACTGCTGGCAATTCCTTTGACTGTTCAAAAGTAATAAGAAGCTCCATGTGATATTTAAGTGTATCTATTTATGTATTTATTTATTTATTTGTCAGGGACCATGAACAGCATTGCATTGCACTAGATTATAGCTACATCTACATCATCTGTAGGCCCTGAGTAAGTGCATGTGAGTGTAGAGGGACTTCTTCTCCGTGGGGTTTTAGTTTGCCCTTTGACAGTTTCATTCTCCTTCAGAAGTTTGTTTCTTTGTTGAAGTGTAACTAATTTCATTTGTGTAATGAGTTATAGAGAGATTTTCATTGCAGGACGGCAATTAAATCAACCATATAATCACTGGAGTGCCCTCAAAGGAAGCCCAAGAAAATGAAATTATAATTTTTGATGCTTTTGGTTTTTACATATGCACTAACATGTGTTTTTATTTAAATCCCTTAATATCTTGCAACATGAAATAATGTCAGCAAATGTATTAATGCTTTTTTATATTATGTCTTTTTGTCACAAAGGTTAAAATAATTGGATATATGTTAGAAACATCATTATCACATTTCTGAGGGAACTGCTGAGATAATAAGAAATTCAATTTGTAAAGAATGTCTCAGGGGGGTTATTTGATTCTAAGGTAAGACACTGACAGGAGCAGCCGACTGTGAGTGCTCTTATTGTTCCCAGGCCCTCTGACTCATGTTAGCTCTTTTAATGACAATAGTAGGGTGTAAATTAAGAGCCATTATGCACTAGAATCACCTCTTTAGAACCACACAGGTGCTAGAACCTTTGAATAACATTATCACTGGAAGTTATTTCTTTGGATTGTATATTTGTTTTTTATGATAGCCTACATCATCTTACCATTAGAATCCGAACATGTGCAATGTTGTCAAATATCTTTTTTTCACCAGAGTGAAAGTTGGACAATTGCTGAATCTCTACATGATTATTATGGGAGATACTTTTTTAACGAGGACTCTGCAGTGTTTGGAAGGTAATAGGGTGATGGTTAAGGCAGGATTCTCAGGAGCTTGTGACAAGGTGATGCTAGGGTGCTGCTGATGATAACAAATGATAAATGATACTAGCCAAGATGATTAATCGTAGATTGACTGATGGGAAATTGTACATGGTGTTGCTGCTAACTCATAAGGAGGTGCAGCGCCATGGCTACACTGTTTAGAGAAAACCTTTGGTAATGATTTATGTGATGTTTAACACTTTTAAAACATCAAGTGTTACATTGGACCTTCAAGGGTTCTTCCTGGGGTCCAAGGAAGCAATACAACACATTTTGTAACACATTGGTTTCATTCTTATGACACATATACAATAACAAACGGAATTAATAACGAGAGATACAAAAAAAAAAACATTAATGAAGAAAAAAGGATAAAGGAAATCAAAGGCTAACTGGTACACACAATTGAAACAACCTAATGATAACATGTATTCAAAATCAAGATAAATAGATACAGAAATTTGAATACAAATATATATTCAAGTCACATGGCCATCTACATGACATCAGTTCAATCTTTGATGTGTTTTTAAGTTGTATAGTGTCACGGCCCAATTCTATCTGCTGATTAAGCTCAGTAGGGTTATGGGGATTGGCTACCCGGTGTTATTGGGGGAGTGGTTTGTCTGTTGGCGGGAAACATGGAGGGTTGATTACCCACCTGTGGACAGAGAGAAGGAGACGCCGTACTTGTACAGACGCAGAGCTACTTCGGAACCACTACGAGAGTCTTCCCTGTCTTATGTTGCTTTATTCGGACTGTGACCTCCCCCACGTTTATGTTTGTCTTTCCTCGTGTGTGTTGTCATTGTACGTTAGCAATTCCATGTTTGTTATATGTGAAAACCAAAACGAACGGGGTGCCCCCACCAACCAAGCTTGAGCTGTTCCTCAAAACTCAGGAGGGAACGCCACTTCATCAAGGTAGGCCGCTCCCCTACCCCACTCTATCAGGTACCATCCATTTACCAACTGTGCTTACCTATGCGTATGTGTCTTGACTCAGCCCTGTATGTAAATTAGCTGTTTAAATAATATTGATGTACATGCAGAGATTGTCGGGTCGTGACAATAGCCTATTTGTTATTTTGTTATTTTGTTATTTTGTACAGTAGGTACAGAGTATAGTTTACTCAACCTGAATATGAGCCTGTAGCACACTGTGTTCCTGTAGGTACAAACTACTCTAGGCCTATAATCCCTTTTCAGAGGGTCTTGATAGAGCCCAATGCAGAATCCTCTGTGCACAAGAAAACCCATCCTGTAAACATCAGAATTGAGAAATCTCATTGTGTTTGTATAGGGACTAGATCTGTTGTAATTAATGATTCTGACTGACTCAGAATGGAGCAACAGACGCTCGTGTTGGACTTAATACCACTATGGCTCAATAACTCTCGATTAGACTTTACAAGATTTATGATGATGAAGAGCCATCATCATCATTCTCAGCATAATCACAATAATAGTGTTTTATCATTTGTCATCTCTAAGACAACACTATTGATAATTTGGTATCTATACATTAAAGGTAGAATCTGTAACATCATCAAACAGCGACCTCTAGGCAAAAGATGACAACATGGTACTGCGCTTTGTTTACAGTTTTTGTTTTTGTTTTTGTCTGATGTGTGGATTGGATTTCAGTGAGTATAGGGGAGGGATTGCTACTCCTGGCCACACCTCAGGCTCTACCAAGAGAGGTCTGGAGAAATTCACAGGATAATAAGTTACTAAACTCCAACCCACACGTCAGACCAAAACAAAAAAGTAAACAGAGCGCAATACCAAGTGGGGCTCTTTTGCCCAGAGCTGTTTGACGTCATTAAAGATTATACGTTAACATAAGTGTATCCCTGCCAGTCAGTCAAAACAAGGGATTCTAGGCAATGTTTTATGTTCAGATTGATTAACATTCATAGAGCTCTGTGTACCTGGATAGATATTATGTGGCAACCAAAAGTAGTTTTGAATGCATTTTGAAGCTGTAAAAAGTTTGGCGTACAGAGGTATAGCTTCAAAGAGAAGAGTTGATCTATGATTGATTTTTTGGTCATAGTGAAGCTATTACCTAACCCTAACCTGAACAATCATCCTAGATCAGCGCTCCTATTCTTAGCAGGGTTATACATACAGGACCTGGCAAAAAAACAACTACATATTTTCCATGGATATCATAACAGATATATAAAAAAAAAAAAGAAAGATCAGAGTCGGCTCTGATCAAGCAATCTGATTGGCACATAGTATAAAAGCAATAGGTCACTTATTGTGTCATAGTAAATAACATCACAGCAGCGAGGTACGAGCTGCTGTGAACACAGCCATGAAGTTATTTCTTATAACACACTCCCTCTGATCTATTGCTTAAATAAAACAAACAGTGGACTAAGATCAAATGTGCAAATGAGTTCTTTTTACTTGCTTATCTGATTGTTAGTGTGTCTTAAGTGACTTAACTTAAAAATATATCACAAAACATCTAGTCTACTCCCTCCACCACATGCCTTTCATTCTATTTTGATTTTAGGTCATTAAGACTCATTAAGCACTTGACTAAGCACTTGTTTTTGCTTACATATGGCCTTTGATGTTTCATCTCCCATTCAACTGGCTCTTTGGAATGGCTCTTCTCTGCAAACTGTAGCAAGAATTCATGGGGAAGAGCATCTGGAATCATCATTCAACCCATTCATATGGTATTGAGCCATGTTAATCTTAATTAATTCATCTAAGCTCATTCATCCACATCTGATGACAACTGTTTATCTACACTGATTTATTTAACTTCCTAAAAAAAATGTTTCACCACAAAATTGTACCAGATTATTTGGGCTACTTACACCCCCCCCACCACTCAAGCCTGAATCAGAATAGATTTTTCCTAAGGTCATCAGGCACTGACAACTTGATTTGGATTTGGAGTAAGTCTCCCTGACATATCACAGACTAGGATACTGAAGCACAACATTGAGCCACGATACTCCACGGGTGCTGCCAAATAGCCATGTAGAACTATTTTTATTTAAAGAGTATAAGGGTCATGCTGGGAGCTGTAAAACGGTAACCTCCATCACCAACAGCCACAGGATGTACCTCCAGTGGTCTCTCAGATATTCTTTTTCTTTTCCCATTTCAGAGTATGAGCTCTCTTTTTTGTTGCTTGCAGTAAACACCTTTTGTGTCTGCAATATTCTGCCAATGGTGAGTTCAGACAGAATTCTTTAGTTCCTCAAGATAAGACGCTAAATTCATGATCTCACAGCATGAGCAAGACCTTGAGCCTGTAATCTTTCAGCATAGGAAGCTCTCCCCTGCAGATGTGTGGACGGGGAGGAACATCAATTGAGTTGTGCCATAAAGAGAACAAAGTACAAGCATGTGTGGCTCAACCCTCATGCAAACCTGAATATATTTAATTCATCTCTTTCCTAAAAGAAAAAAAAAAGTAAGAGGAAAAAAATTACATTTGATTTTGATGCGACAAACAGATAAATGGGGGGAAAACCATTCAAAGCCCTCTATGCAGCACGTCAACAAGATTTTTCCTGCATACGACTGAAATCTCACAGATTACTGCATGTGCCAGAATATGTTTGAAACATGTCCCCCACCCCATGCATTCATTTCACCGCTCGGAAGACAAGGCATAGGAGACATAGAGACATTAGAATCAGGGGCTATGAAATCACATACAGTAGCATTTCCCTTTCATTTCATCTCAATGTGTTTCTGCCCATGTGATCTCAGCTTCAGCACCGTCTTAGAGTGTGGGAAACAGATTTCACACTGTCTCAAGCATCACCTTCAATCTCCATGACTAAAATGTGTATATGCAGTCACCCTTTAAACAAATAGCATTAGATATATCTAGCTCTTCTTCTTCATGCCCAATACTGACATCCTGTTTCCTGACTCATTGTTCCTAGAAGTAGCAGGGATTTATTGAAGGGAGTCCTTTTCATGACTGTCACTCAGACTCAGACTGTCACTCAGCATCATTCACTAAGTGTGTTTTTGCAGCCCCATCAGACTAGTGCTCTGTCATGAGTTATTGAAACACTGTGTCTTACTGCTTAGTGAAAGGGAAAAGGAGTACAGGGTTTTGATTACCCAGAGAGCTCCCAGCACAATATTGTTACAGTACGTTAGCAACTATACAATCATTTTGTGATTGGTGTCCTGAGATACCTTAAGCATTGTGATTTGATAGCAAGGTATATTGCAATTAATCACCTGTTTTTTCATTTGGACGATGGTAAAAATCTGAAATTAGATCCCTTGGGGAAATAAAAATGTCAAAAAAGTAACAAACCATGAATCAAATAGTAGATGGAATTCTTTCAAGAAGTTTAGTCAACCAGTTTTTTCTTTCTCCACTTTCAAGAACATAATTTGTCATAACATCATTAGGCTATGTGGTCCGTCATTACAAGCCTTGCAAGAGTACCATGAAAAATATCCCAACACTGGCCATCACATATTAATACAATACATTGGGAGAAAGTATTCTCATGCTAAACTCTGTCAACATTTTCCCCACTTTCAAAAGAAAGTTACGTTGGTTGAGTTTACATGCACATTAATATTCTGATATTGTTTGGGATAGTATTCTGTGAGTTGACACATGTTAGTGCTATACCCCATTTAAAATAGCCAGGATAAGCTTATATCCTGTCTATGAGAAACCCAAATATAATCAATGGAATACTACGATATTAGCCAGGATACGGAGGCATGTAAACAGCTTCTACCATTTACTGTTGGGTTTTATTGGCTGTATAAACTCTGTTTCCATGGTAATACTCGTAATATTCTATTTACTCATGTATGCGGGCATATTGGTAAAGACCTTATCTCCTCTATAACCCTAAGTAGGATATTAGCTAGTATCCAGTATATCAATGTGAATGTATATGCACTTATTGGCTATTTTCAGAGGATTCTTCCAAGTCTCCTTCCTGCTATGTTTATCGCAAAATGTCTGTGGTTAAATATTTTGGACAGCCTGTTACAAGTGAATAGTTTATCAATGTGTGTTGTTATTTCCCCTGGCATGCTGAACAGTTCAAATGAGCATTAGTCCCTCATTAAGCTATCTCATAGCTTAATATATCCAATTAGAACACAGTAAAAATATTAATCACAAACAATCACGGTTTTCCCACTTCCACATTAATCCTTCCACATTAGAAATTCCAAACTAGGCTTTATTATCTGTCCATTAAAATATACTGACAATATTGGGGATAATAGAACTGATCATACAGCCACGCTGACATATCCTAAAAAAAAAAGAAGTCATCATTATTCTTAAAAAACTTGGTTATTTTTCATGTCCCAGCCAGAGTCTACTGACCCCTTTGAAGAGATTGTTCTGAGCATTGATGGTATCGGTCTGGGTAGGCAACCTAAACAGCTTGGTCCACAGGTGGTGTTGGTGAACAGTAGCTATTGAATATTGAATGACGACTGCCTGGGGAAATTAGTGGGGTATCACCGTTGAAGGGCTCTATCTCGGCTCTGCTAAAAATGGCGCTGGCGGGAAAGAGAAAAGGGCCACAGGCCAAAACATGGCCTGAGCAGACCAGTGTTATCTATTGAAGTTGTCTATCCGCAGGGGCCTTATACGGTTGACTCCGCCTTCCCCCGCTATTCAACCCTCTCTCTCTTCCTGTGTACATACTAAGCGGCTCGGTGGAAAGAGCAACAACAGCTGTTTGACCCGGAGCACCGCTGTCTAACTGGGGATTTATGGATAAAGGACTGTCAGTGTAGCAGTAAGAAGCCTGCTGCATTGTCAGTCTGGGAGGGCTTTGCAGCGCACTGTTCTACTGTATAACGATGAGCATATAACATGAACAGCTGCTCAGACCTATGTTTTGCTTACCTTGCGGCATCCAGTGTAACAGTATGATATGAGCTCAGATAAAGTATGGAGAGAGTTTTTCAAATCATAATAAAAATACACGTTAGAGAGGATTCTCTAGGCGGTTTTCTGTGGTGGTGGTGGTGGTGGTGGTGGTGAGTAAAGTGGTATAAGTGGTGTGTCTGACATGTATTTGGATGGCGGGGGAAGGGACAGAGAATCCTGGAACAGACTGCCTCCCTGTTGGACAACGACTAATGGAATCCTGCACGGTCTCAATTATTACCAGTCCCAGATCAGCTGTAAGTGCCAGTTGAAAAAAAAAGACTAATGTCCTTGAACAATTGTTATGTAAACAAGTCGAACAAGATTATATCATCTCACTAATTTCAGTTGGAATATGTGCCCATGCAAGCATGATTTTAATTGAAAGGGGCCCCAGCATAGTACAGGGGCCACAACTTTGTCAGATATATTTTATCAAAAGGCCCTAGAGTATTCCAGCCATGAGCAGAGCACCATTTTAAAACAAAGGGGGGGGAATCAAAGTGAAAATAGAAACCTCATATTTCAATCATATGCCTATTGATTTGAAGTTTTTGTTCATTACTAGATAAGCTACAGTAAGATAATAGGCTCTGATTATTCCCGGGGGCGAGAGAATGATTTGAGTGGAATCAGACCTGAAATTCTGTCTGCTAAGAACCAAACAACCAAAAGCTGGGAAAGATGTTACTCAACTAGTATAAATATAACAAATATTATATAAATAGAACTATATAAAAAGTCAAGTTTATGAGTGCACAGGCTACACAATGGTTAGGGTAAACACACTCTGTCATTAATGTCTACACGTCAAGCTTGAAATACTTGTCCGGGGGTTAAGCAATCTCAGCATTTTTCACACTATTTAACACAATCAGAGGATACTTGGTGACATTTGCAGATTGATTGCATATAATACTCGTCAGGGACTAGCTTGATTTGATTTTGCATTGCACCATTAAGCATCAGTAATGTATAAATCACAGTCCCGTAGAGGGGATGGAGTCACCCTCCGAACCCAGATATTTCCCCTTGAGATTCAGGCAGCAGCTTTGTCATTCACCTACCTCCCAGTACCTGCACTCCCAGGTCACGTAACACACCAGTGACTCTAACCTTTGCTCAGCCAGTGATTTAACCTGCCTGCACGGATAACACACTCCATCAGAGAGTCAGCCCCAGAAGAGGAGATCAGGGTTGCTCTCTCTGTGTTATGCCATGCTCAGGCAGGGCCCTTAGTCATGCTGCCACCAATCCTCTGTGTTAGCCTGCATCCTCCCTGTACCATAACCTTGGTAGCCTCCATTCCATACACCCACTGAACCTTACTCCTCATCTATTCTACACCATAAAGCCACAGCAGGGGGCCTTGGAACTCACCTGCATCATCCAATACAAAAGCATGCCTCCGCATTCATCTAGTCACTACAATCACATGTCCTTTCTCCCACTCTGAAGCAAAATTTTCTTCCTCTGGGAGTAACACACTCACGAGTGGCCTGAGTCATTCTGATGAGGTGGATTTATGCTTGGTTTTCCAGTCAGACCTCAATATGTGTTTGTCAGAAAGGTTTTGGAGACATATTTTCATCATTGCTCCTCTGACAGTACAGAACAATGTTATTACTATGGGAACAATAGGAGTATTGAAGGGGTTGGCAAGGTTACTATTTATGATTGACTCCACTTAGATTTTACTCTACATTGACTGCAATGTCAGTGATGTTGATATCATTACTTACAGCCAAGACTAACCATTATTTCAAATTATTTTCGAATTATGTTTGCATCCATAATCATCTCACAATGAAAATGCCTTTTCCCATTTGATAATGTGTCTGAGTAAGTTCAAGGAGTTCTTATAACCACCAGTAACCACCTTGGGTCAGTCAGTGACAACAATTTCAATGTGGTAGTAATAATAACTTTATTATTACTTTAATGTGGGATATAGATATTGCTCTGTACCTCCATGATTTCCACCTGCCCCAGTGCAAGTTATACTGATTATGTCCCGATCGTATGATTGTTGCTCATATACGTGCACACATATGTCACATAAAGTGAAGTCAATAATTGACTTTATTGAATATATATTTTGTAATGTAGGCTGACAGATTTCTTTGCATACACAGCATGATCTTTCCATTTGCAGGGAACATTAGCTTTACTCCTAAAGCAGCCAGCCAGCAAGTTGTTATTTTCCCTGGTTACTGTCATCCCTTTGCCTGTACTACCAGAGTGTACTGTTGAGATAGATGTGACAAGCCAAAACTACCGCTGTCATCCCAACTCTCTTGTGAGTGTAGTGAGGTCAAACAGGTGTATGAACTCTGGAGAACAACTCTACAGGGTCAGTGGCGGCAGCGCAGAAGATGCTTTCCTAATTACTGAAGCTATCAGAGAGGAATAGCCCCATGGATGGAATATCATCTATTTTTCTTACGGATAAATGTGACATAACTGGACTGTATAATAAGCTAATGTAATGGCCCTCACTTACCAAGAGGCTGACAAAATAATTGTAACATCAGGTGACTTTTGTTGGGAAACTTTTCTGACACATGACGTCTGCCTTTTTTGCCAGGCTCAGCCTGTTGATAGTGTGTGTGTGTGTGTGTGTGTGTGTGCGTGTGTGTGTGTGTGGGGGGGGGGGGTGTGTGTGTGCGCGCGCGCACTTGTGTGTGTGTGT
>OMKL01033651.1:0-10791 GCA_900302295.1 Parasudis fraserbrunneri
TTTATTTAGATCACAGCTCAAAAAACAAGTTTAAGTGTGCAGTACCTCAGTTGGGTATTCTGGCACAAGGCCATATAAGGCCTGAACGACTAACAAAATAATAATTTCTACCTTAATTGTTTGGTGAACACTGGAACAAAACCTAAATAATCACATTAAAAAAGAAATAAAAGGGCAATATGGTGGCAAGGAAGCTATTTGATAATCATTTCATATAATTATCCAGTGTTATGTTGATTAGAGAGCCTGATGAAGTTGTGGTTCTATTATTGTATGTCTGTTGGGAGTATTCTTTCTGTATTTGTTGACATGTAGATGCTGAGGTAATGTTAGTATTGTTGGCAGAGAAGTTGTAGGTACCTGTAGCGGGGACACGGCAGGATTGGGCCTGCTGAGTGTGTGTGTGTGTGTGTGTGGAAGTGGGTGGTTGAGCCTTCTTGGGTGTCTTGGGCCTAACTCAGTGAAGCGTCTGTGATGGGAAATGCTCACTTGCTGCACCCCCACTCCTACCCAAGTCCATTTACATCTAATATAGGTTCCTATGTGTGTACTAACCTTAGTCAGTGGCACAAGGGATTTGTGCATCATATGTTGTGGATTGGTAAGTTGTGCTTATGCACTAAAATATAAGGTCAACAGGTTCTATAAAACTTTATTTTTTTATTATCTAAAGACTAAAGTTTGTGAACAAGCTTTAAGTTGGCTTGGCAAAGCTGTAAGACAGAAAGGTTTCCAACAAGCCATCCCCCAACTCTCTTTTCCATAATTCTTAGGGATCAAAGATAGAACCAATCAGGAAAAGGGTTGGGACTTAGTTTATTGACATATGACCATTTCCTGAGTCCAACAAGCTGTCCCCCAACTCTCTACAACAAACGGTGTAAAAGTTATTAAGGATTAAAAATCTGTGAATAAGGGGTTATATGTAGGATGGAGTGATGGAAAAAGGAGAGGAAAGGTGTGTGTGTGGGGGGGGGGGGCATTAACGTTCATTAGTTGGGCATGTCCTAAGTTGATAATAGCCACACCCCTTTATAAGTGTATGAGATAAACAGGGATGAAAAACAAATGAAAGAAAGGAGCTATCCATACAAAAAGCACAAGCACACGCCACAGGCATACCCTGAAGATGCCCAGCAATTTTTAAGCTGGTAGCCTCAAAGCTGTAGGAGGAGAAGCATTGACAAAAAAGGCAATTACAATATCAGTAAGTTGGCTTTGTCAAGCCAACTTAATAAATATTTGAACTGTTTGATTTTGATTTTTAGAGTACTGGTTATAGTTAGGTTTACCAATGACTTGTTTAAGCATGTCCAACTTAAAAAAAAAAAATGTAGGGATGCTCAAGTTCAAGTTGAATGTTCCTTTTAAATTCACAGAGCTGCATTTAGTTGTTTCTTTTTTAGTCAGTCCCAGCTTCAATGTTGTCATGGTATACTTTTTAAAGAGGACACATACACATGACCTGAAATGGGGGTTCCATGTATTGTCCCGGCTCAGTATGAAACCTGAGCGTTGGAGCCCTGCCCCTCCCTAAAGAATGTAGAATGTCAGCCCTCTCCGGTTACCCCTGGTTGGTCAATTTGTTTTTTTTAAAGAGAGGTTTTGATTGTCATGTCCTGCTGTGAGCGATTTGGAGGGGCTCACCCAGAAAAAAAAACAGCGCTTCCGTCCCCGTGTTCAAACATCTGACACCAGGAAGGGACCAGAGATGAAATGATAACGCAGAGGAGCGAGAGCCAGGCATGATGGGTGTAATTAGGGAGTAACTGTCCGGAGAGCCCCTTTCATTGATGTCAGGGGGGAAAAATGTTAATCCCTTTCCATGGTATTTATCTGTTGCTTTTGTGTGACCAGCTTAGCTCACTCTCCCCCGTTGGCACCCATGGTAAATGGATCATTGGGTGTAAGTAGGAATTTTCACATCTTTGGAACTAAATTGGTTTTTCACTGAAAACACTTGCTAGTTTTTTTTTATGTGGTGCAAGTGGAAGTGTAAAGATTATGAAGTCTCAGCAAACAGAATCATGCATTAATTACTGTAACGCATATGTTCACATACACACACACATGCTTTGTTTTCAGTATTGACGATCAGTATGAGCACATTTTGGTATGGTTTCTTTATTGAAAGAAATCTTTTTTTTTTTTTAAGTTTAAAAAAAAAGTTTTAATAAATGTTATGAAACCTTATGAAAGAGTTATGAAAGCGAGACACATGTAGCCACTTGGTCATCAACGCAGAGAAGCTCCTCCTCCAGAGACCAGACTCCTCCTCTGGTTATAGGTCACTCCCATCAGAACATGGTTAAAATCACCCTCAGAGTGCCCCACCACCAGTTTAACCACAGCAATCTGCAGCCGACTCTCAAACGTAGAGAACAAGGCAGCTGTGATTGCATCTGAATGAGGACACTTATAACCTGTCACAGTCAGCCTGCTACAGATCCTGAGCTCAGGCCTGCCACCAGTCTCACGACACTCGGCTGACTCGGCACAACCATCACTGCCTCTTTGGTTGTCCTTTTTCAGGAGCACTCTTAAGACCTCTGGCACCAGAGGCGGTTCAGTAGAGTAGTGGATTCTAAAAAGAGCCATAGAGATGAATTTTGATGAAATTCTTACCCTTATCGGAGGCTTTGGCAGGTTCCAGAAGACCCTGTATATATGGATATGCCTGCCTCAGATCTTTCTGGCATTCCATATGCTAGTATCTATCTTCACCGCGGCCGTCCCGCCTCATCTATGTCGTTCCGCCTGGCCTTCGACAGCCGCCTTGCTACCCTCTTCGGATTTCAACTTCAGCCTGCTGTCCGGCCCAGAGGGGCAGCCTGAGCTGTCCTGCGCTGCCCTGGACTCCCAGCTGAACCACACCAGTGCTCTGGCTGCTGGGAGCTGCCAAGGAGGGTGGGAGTACAGCAAAGAGACCTTCCACAGCACCATTGTAACTGAGGTGAGTGTCAGCACAGTAAAACCCACAGTTGGACCCTCCTGTCTCGGTCCTCAAAGGTGATGGAACGTCCCCAGGTCCAAATTCTCACCTGATTGATTTGATGTGAAGCATCCACATGGTTTAGGTATGTGGAGGTCCTTTCTCCTCTTGCAGCAGCACAAGCAGCTTGCTGCATATTGTATGCTGATGTGATATCTGGGACTGTGTGAGTAGAGTGGGAATGCTGAGTGTGTAGACGTGGACTCCTGTAGTGCAGGCATGCAGGTCCCCTTAAGGCCAGGTCAGTTTCTCTGTGTGGTATGTGGGTCTGGAGGGCAAATGAAATACCCCAGTTGGATCAAGTGCTTCTTCGCTTGGCAACGTGATGGATCCCCTCGTGTTGACAGTAAATCTGTGAATTTGCCTCCATCAATAGCACCTGTTTAGATTTATGAATGCTGGCCCAAGGCTGCGACCTATATTGGAAAACAGACTGGAGGATTGTTGGGCCTCTTCAACATTCAAGGTATTATTTAGGTTAGAGCACTTTAAGACATGAAATATATATGGAACCTTATAAGAAAAAAAAATTTAGCAGCTGCAAGGACAAGCCATTAGTCAAAATACAGTCTTGTCCGTAGGCTTTCCCTTCAAGGATAAACAAATCACATAATGGAGATGACTACCAGCTGTGGAATTTTAAACTGCATTACTGGACATGGTTTCCCAAAAGAAAAGGTCAGGTAGACTTTCCCAGAATGGAATAGTAATTCATCTGAATGCTTTTCTCTGTTCCTGACAGTGGGACCTGGTATGTGACAATGCCAGCCTGAACAACATTGGCTCCTCCATCTACATGTTTGGCCTCCTGGTTGGGGCTGTGGTGTTTGGTGTCTTGGCTGATAAGTATGTTTAAACATCTGATCATCTTTGAAGTGATAGACATGTATAGTTTAACTGCTAGCTCCTTTAGTTGATTTAAACCTCCTGTTACGTTCATAAATCAGTTACATTTATCTTCCCCGCGTCAATTTTGACCTGGTGTGTTTAAACCTCATAATACACATTTTACATCTCATTTGTGTTTTTCTTACCAACTAATCGCTCTTCCACAACAATGATATTAACTAGTTTAATCTGTAATGCCATCAAACAGTGACTTCTAGGCAAAAGATGACAACATGGTACCAAGCTTTGTTTACAGTTTTGGTTTTTGTCTGATATGTGGATTGGATTTCAGTGGGTATAGGGGAGGGGTTGCTACTGCTGGCCACACCTCAGGGTCTACCAAGAGAGGTCTGGAGAAATTCACAGTATAATAAATTACTTAACTCCAACCCACACATCAGACCAAGACAAAAAAGTAAACAAAGTGCAATACCAAGCGGGGCTCTTTTACCTATAGGTTGCTATTTGATGGCATTACATATTATACCTTTAATAGTCCAAACAGACCTAATTTATTGTATGACACACCAATCATTTTCATTACAAAACACATGTTTTGCAGAATCTTGATTATTTTTCCCATGATAGATGTAAGGTGCTACATATGTTTAAATTGTGAAGAAATGTAAAAACAATTTCTGGCTTGCAGAAACAGGTGACCCAAACATAGTAGGAGGGTTAAAGTGGCATGCCACTCATTTTAATAATTCACATTATTTTGTTGTTCCTGTGCTGTACTGTTTAATTTAATTTAATTTAATATTTGTGCATATCCACCACGCTCTACCAAAGCTTGGGCCTGCTCCATAGGCACTGACTTCGTGGAGCTATAAAATCTGAAGTAAACTGGTCTGGATCAGGTTGTAAACCTCATTTGGGTCTAAGAGAACACACAAACCTTTTATGGGGCCAAAACATCAGTGCTCCATTCACTGACTATGTGGAGCAGCCCCGGATTTAACATCCAGGTGACATCACACATGTGAGGGTTCTCTCTGATTTATAGCTTTAAGGAAGTGGTGCATGTTCCAAATACTGCCTTTAAACTGTCCTTTAAGTTTGAGTCAGGAAACACTTCATGACAAAATAATTTAACTTGTTTGATATATTTTAGAAGGACTCTCAAAACGTATTTTCTAGATTGAATGACCCAGTTTGAGAGAAACAAGAATATTGAAATCCCTAACATTTGCTGTGTTCCTCACTGATTGATATTTATTGTCAGCGATTGTCCTGTCATTTGAATAACACTTTTGTTTGAAGTATTTTAACAAGATGAAGTAATTTACATCACATTTCCCGCTCTCTTCAAATACTATTCATTGTCACTTTATTTCAGTGTACCATACTTCAGAGAGTGGGAACAGCTGAGTCATAAATGTCACACAGAGAATTTAAAAGCTTGTATTTCCTCTCATGTCTACAGATACGGACGTAGGCCCATTATTCTCATTGGTCTGGCCATGCAGGCAGTCTTTGGAGTTGGCGCTGCTTTCGCCCCAAACTTTTACGTCTATGTTTTTCTACGCTTTGTGGTCGGAACAACCATCTCTGCTGTCATCATGAATGCATTCGTCCTAGGTCAGTCACCTATGAATGGGAGAAACACATCTGTTCTGTAGTATAAAAAGAAAATCTGATTTTTAACAAAGTTTTGTTCAGTGTTCATCTGATTTCCTACAGTAGTTTATACCCTGCCTTACTTTCTGTTTATGTCACTTCTAGGCACAGAGTGGACGGGATCTAAGCACCGGATGCTGGCTGGTGTCATTACTGACTACTTCTTTGGCTTTGGCTACATTATCCTGGCAGGAGTGGCGTACCTCATTAGAGACTGGCGCAGACTCCAGCTGGCAATCTCAGCACCTGGTTTCCTCTTTATCTTCTACATCTGGTGAGTCTTAGGGTTGGAAAGTAACTAAGTACTTTTACTCAGGCACTGCGCTTAAAGGGATAGTTCTGATTTTTGGAACCCCGGCCCTATTTCCAAAGCTCCTGTCTGTACAAGCTGACTGAAGCTCACTGACATCTACTTTGTGTGCACTGTGGAGTACATTTCAGTGAACTTCAGTCAGCTTGTAAAGACAGGAGCTTAACCCCTTTGACGTGGCATTAATTTGTGGCTAACTAGCCGGACCCAGTATGAGGAACAGCATGGACTGTGCTGAGAAAGGATTCTACCAATCAACAACATAATTGGTGAATAGGAAGGGTTAGGGTTCCAAAAATCAGAACTATCCCTTTAAGTTAAGATTTGAGATAATTGTACTTTACTTGAGTATAGGAAATATGTGAAATGTTTTACTCCACTACATTTATCTGAACCCTGTCGTCACTAATTTGGAGAAAAAGGTTTTGCATACAAAAGATTTGATACGTTCATAAAATATGATGCACCTACAAACTTCAAGCCTATACCAGCTTTTAAGAGGAAGTGATCAGAGCTAGGAGAGCTAGTTATGGACCCCATAACTTTTAGAAGTCAATGCATGATGTTCCCAAGTATTGAGGTACAAGAATATTATATAACATATGTACTTTTATTTGTGATGCTTAAGTACATTCAATTTATTTTTAAATTCAGTGATCAGTTTATTGTAAAGACAATGACAAACTAACATAAAAACAGACAAGATGTTACTAACGCAAACTAACACTGTTCCCAGGGGGAGAATGCACTACCAAACAGTCCTCTTCCAAATGGCCTCTTCTCACTGCCTTGCGTTCTGGGTCAGAATCGTGTAAGCTCCCCATTAGCCTCTGCGAGACTGTTTTCACAGCTCTCGTCATCAAAGCCCGCCTTACCAAGACCGACAGCCAATCAAATTCCTATTACGCTATCAGAACTGGGAGTGACCGTAACATTCTGGACTTACATTTTTTATAATGGAGGACTGTAACTATTCCATTGGGGTACTTTACTTACTTACTTTACTCTAGTATAAGGTTTGTGTACTTGCTCTTGTAGCCTACCGGGGAGTCCACTGCAATGTAGCCCAGGTGCAATGCATCATGCGTACCTAGAAACAAGTCAATAAACACATTTTTTATACCAGAGAACCAACAAGAAAAGTGCTTGGATGATCTTATTTATCAGAAGCGTGTGGTTTAGATTTGTCTTTGACTTTTTCCTTCCACAAAATCTGGAGAGAATAGGCTACACATTGATCCCCTCTCTAGTACCGAGCAGTTAAAAAGAAATGTTGGCCTACTTTTGGCCATGCGGCTGAATGTATTTTCCATGTTTATTTCCTGCTCCAACTGGTGCTCTTTGGTTTAGTTTGGTTTGGTTTGGTTTGGTTTGGTTTGGTTTTGTCTATATTCATATACATATTCATATACAAAAAATATATACATATGGGTGACATGAGCAACTCTCCTATATATCGCCAGGGTATTGCCAAAGTCTGCTCGCTGGTTGATGGCCAACAATAGGAATGAAGAAGCCTTGGATCTGATCCGGAAAGCAGCTCAGATGAATGGAAAGCCCTTCCCCAAGGATCTGGAGATAAGTCAAGTGAGATTTGTTCACTGATCAATATTTATTGAATATCATATCAAACAGAAGGCTAAAGAAAGTTCTTTACAACTTTGCATATTGAACTTTTGTTATCGTTGATATCATGTTGAATATGCAAACTACAGTCAGTGTGCACTGTACTGTACTTTCTGTTTGAAGTCTGACTGCACTATGCTTCTAACAAAATTAGTTCAGATTTGTTTTCTTTTTTTCAGGGCTATAAAGAGAAATTTAAAATGGAAGAGAAGAAAAAACATACAGTGATCGACCTTATTCGGACTCCAAAAATGAGGAAGCAGTCGTTGATATTATTTTACCTTTGGTGAGCAGGAGTGTATTACCACTCTTTTCAGTCATAAAGCCGGTGTTGTGTAGTTCATGAGGCCTCTCAGTGTTATCTTATGGAATCATGTCAAACCATAACCCTCTTCAGGCAAAACATTATCATTCAATGTGACAGAACTTTGTTTGGGAATTTCTATGCCTTGACATGATTCTGCAACATAACAGTTTTGCCAGGTCAACAGAGTTAACATTAGCAAGACCGTCGTTCTGAGAGTGGAGAATGTAGGAAGGAAGTTTATCCAACTATGTTTAACATTGTAAAATGTACAGTTTTCACCACACAGTTTTATACAGGCTTCTGTTACGTAGTCCTTGGCGTCCTTTACAGTGACAGAATGATAGACGTGGTAACGCTTACCACTTTCAGCTGGTATAAAGGTTTGGATTGGGCCACTGTGTAGCCTAATGGGTAAAGTGCTTGGCAATCTGAGCATGGCATTAACACTGCTAGCCTGACAAGTCAGACCCATGGAACCATAACATTTCGTGGGTATGACGTGTCAGGCTGTAACACTGTCAGTGTTAGGGGTTTGATTTCCACTGGGGCCACCCATACCGAAAGGTCTATGCAGTCATTCCATTGTAAAGCGCTTTGTGTCCTAGACCTAGTAGTAGAAAAATGCAGTAGAAATGCAGTCATCCATTCACTGTGACAGAACAGATCTACCAGGACTACTATACAGACGTCCTGTATTATGCAGCAAAGGGACCTGCACTGTGTTAGAAGTTTGAATATAAGCAGTGGCACAGATTAGTTAATCACATTGTTATAAACCGTTCCCTATTAAGTAAGACATCATATTATTGTCATTTAATCAATAAACTTTGTAGTTTTACATTTGTAAGAATATGATCCCATAAGTCACCAACACCAGGGGATTACACAGTACTACACCTTTTGGAAGACTGAAGTGATATTCACAGCGGCTCCAATTTGATTACCCGATTTGTACCACTACATTTTCTGGTCTGTCTCAGAGGGGTTTGGCTACGTCAGCCTCGGGCATGTCAGAGGAAAAAGTGAGCTCTGTGAACACTGGTGAAAAGCAAACTGCCAACCCCCCTCCATGCCACCTATTCCCACTTAACTTTTCTAACTTGTATCTTTCAGGTTTGTCAATGTGCTCGTCTACTATGGGTTATCCCTGAACATCTCAGACTTTGGGATGAACATCTACCTCTCCCAGATGATCTTTGGCCTGGTGGAGATGCCTGCCCGCACCATCACCCTATTTACCCTCAACCGCTCCCGCAAGATCTCCCAGCTGGCCTTCCTGGCTGTGGGGGGTATCGCCTGCTTGCTGACTGTCTTCATACCTGATGGTATGGACAGACAAGTTCATGCAAACCTCTGCCATAGAGCTTGATTATATAAACATTATGTGGTGCAATATGGGTTAACGTATACTTTTTATGAGTGCTTGGGAGTCTAGTTTGAAACTTTTTATGTAACTAAATAGATCATTTTGTAATCACTTGAGTGGCAGTTCTTACTTCAGTATTGTATGTTATGTCAGCTTCCCTGGCCCATGGCGATGGGATGTTACACTTACATCACGTTCCAGGTGTTAAAACCAGGAGTCAGAAACACTGGTCACCAAGTTCAATAAATGTACTGGTGCTCGTCTTGGCGACATTGGTGCAGAGACTTCCAGAGTTTCACAGAACATACTGACACAGATGGTGCCATAGAACATCACAGGACAGTGCAAATCTGTAACTGATTACAGTAACTTTCTCAACCCTCATTCTACATGATGTAAAGTCAAGTTTATTTGTAGGCTATAGCCCTTAATCACAGCTTCATGTCCCAAAGTGCTTCATAGGCTCACATTACAAACAAAATGGCTCCCCCTGACCTCAGACCCTCGGTGAAGACGAGGAAAAACACCCACAAAAACGGTTACATTTCATAACTCCAAGTGTACATCGCCTAACTTTTTCCCTTCAGACCTGTCCGTCATCAGAACTGTCTTGGCCATGGTCGGGAAGTTTGGAATCACTGCCTCCCTGTCTATTGTCTACATTTACTCTGCTGAAGTGTTCCCCACTGTGGTCAGGTGAGCACTGCTCTGTGGTTTTCCCTTCCTGACTGTTGAGTCCAACGGGACTCCCTATTTTCATGCTGTTTTGGGACTCCCTATTTTCACACTATAAACCTAACCCTGAAACTAGGCTGGAAATGTAATGTTAGAAGCATGTTTTAGTTCCATCAGGGTTTTACAGGGGATGCTGCACTGGTTCTGTTAGAGGTATGAGAGCTTTCGTCCTTAACCCTACCCTTACCGGAGACCTCACGCCTAACCCTAACCTCAACTAGAGATGAAAAAAATGTTTTTTGTTACTGGTAGGTCCTGCAAAACCATGCCACATGGGGGGAAATGGCATGAAAATAGAGAGTCCCCATTCCAGCAGGGACGTTCAGGTAGAGATAAGAGGTTTCAGTCATTTATTGCCCTGAACTATACTGCATCATTTTTGTATCAATCATTTTTATTTAAGAATATTCTAAAATGTTGTTGTTGTTCTTTTACATCGGCCTTAAACCCTATGAGGAGCAAAATGAACACAAATGATGGCTTAATGCATGTAGTAGGCTACACACACAGCAACATATCTCAAGCTTTACACTCTTTCTCAGGCAGCTTAATCTACCTGAGAAAGAGTGTAAAGCTTGAAACACATTTCTGCTTGTTTAACTTACTGCATTCACATGGCTTCCAAACAGTTACTGGTTGTCATTTGGAAGTCGTTTTTATCTACCTTTCACCTCATATTATTCAAATCATCCCCTCCTCTCAACAAATGCAAAACGTCTTACAGCAGGAGACAGGCTAAATATCTGAGCAGCTGCTGCTAATTGTCACTTTCAATGCTGACAGACCTCTCTCTCTCTCTCTCTCTCTCTTTCTCTCTCTCTCTCTCTCTCTCTCTCTCTCTCTCTCTCTCTCTCTCTCTCTCTCTCTCTCTCTCTCTCTCTCTCTCTCTCTCTCTGGCCCAATTTCTTTTCTATGAAACAGAGAGGAAGTGAGGGTGTGAAACAACA
>OMKL01033667.1:3891-21802 GCA_900302295.1 Parasudis fraserbrunneri
AGAGTATTGGGCTACTTGTAAGACTACTGTGGCTTCTTGGGCTGGACTTGTTTAGGCTATATAAAGATAGAATGCCAATTTCTATGTTGAAAGTCATTTAGACCCCAGCTGTTCCCCGTTTCATAGTTTATACATGGCTTTTAAATAAACAGGTACATCTCCACCCTAAATGCAAAATGAGAACCGTCTCATTTAGCCTACAGGCAGTCTGTTGTAAAAATTAATCTAGTCAACTTACTCTTGTAGATTGGACTGATGATTGCCCCACTTTTTACAGCTTGTCATTTGCCCAAATATTGGTGGAGTTATACAATTATTTACCCTGCAATATTTCCTACACATGATTTAGTCAATATAGTTCCTCACATTCATATTCTGAAATGCAAATCACCAGTTCTATGACGGCTTCAATGACTCGTTAGTAATTATCATGAATGAAACTTGCTCTGAAATACTGGAGATTAAGGGGAGAATTGGCTAAATGAGAGCACAGGGTCCTGGTGAAACCAGAGTGTTTTGCAAGTTAGCTAACTAGCAAGTTCGATACCATCCATACAGATGCTACAGGCAACAGCCATAGAACTATGTAAAACAGCAAAAGCCCATCACGTGAGAGGATGCTGGTCACTTGGGCCAAAGTTTGAGAACAGGAATAGCAAAAGCCAAAGACTAACGTAATAACAGAGACATGTGAACTCTTGTTGATTTCACTAATGATAATAGCACAGGTAGGAAGTGCATTTTTTCCTACAGTCCAGAGTGGCGGGTGGTTTTCATAATTTACCCGTATTGTGCCTGGTGGGTGTTAATTTCGGATCCTGTCCCCATCAGTTGGTTTGACTCCAAATGACAGAAGAATAGGGTCCAGGTTGGAGTTATCCTTTAAGTATCCAACTGGTAACACTTAATTTGCTATGCCTTGCACTAGAGCCAAAACTGGGACTAATGGGGACTGATGTGGAATGTGAAACCATAATACCCCCCCCACACACACAAACCCATTGCTGCAATTAATTACGAAGGGAAACACTGCAGTGTACTTGTAAATATCATAAAATCCTAGAATCCCAAAGAGCAGAAGTGGAAGCTAGACAACATAAACATTTGAAAAACTTGAAAATGTTTCTGACAAACAAACCTTTTGTTTTAGGAATGAGCTCTCCGCAGTTCAGCACTTTCACCTCAGCATACGGTTTACTGCTGGCATCCGTTTTCTGGCTCTCCATGGTTTGAACCACCTCTTGGCCAGAGATCACATGACCAAACACCACATGGACACTGAAACAAGGACCACAGAACTGAGTGGTAGAGCAACATGATAAGGATTTATTCATAACTTTTGATATATCCTAATTACACTTACCCATCTAGATGTGGCGAGGGTTTCGTTGTTCTAAAGGTTGATATTGCAGCAGAGAATTGTTGTAAAAGACAATTATTTAGTTCAGGTATGAGAATGGTGACAAGATATCAAACACAATATTTGAAACCTATTCAATATTAAGAGAAAATGAATGTGCTGCTTACATGAAAAACTGGGATCCGTTGGTATCTTTGCCTCTGTTTGCCATAGACAGGAGGTATTCCTTATTATGTTTGACAGAGAAACTTTCATCTGGGGAGAAAAAGATACACCATATTTGTATATAGCCCACTTAAAAACAACTTTTTGAACAGCAACTGAAAGCTATGAGAGTGGTCCTTTTACCTTCAAAAAAGCCTCCATAGATGGATTCACCTCCTCTTCCATTTCCTATGAAGAGATAAAGAGATGAGAGAAAACATTGGTGTCCTCAGGGGGAAATAACATCATTGCAAATAGCACTGAAAATGGCAATGGTTGGCAGAGAATGTACAAAGGCCAATACAATATAATACAATACAGATATGAAAGGGGAACCAAGTTTAGGCAATTGATTCCCATTTATATACGGACATTATCTACAGGAGTTTGAAACGTAGGACTGCCCCCCTCCTAGTTGATTAATTGGTTGGTTTGATCTTAGTCAAACAAGACTCTGTAAATTTTGTTGATTTTTCTGCTTTTTTCCATGCTGAATGAGATATTTTCTGAAAAATGATAGGAACATCTTGTAAGCATGAGTTTTAAAGACGTCCTTCTGCATGATTGCATTTGGGAAACACAATTTTACAGATTTGTCCATTAAATCAACTAATACAATAGTCGAAAAAGTCTATGACTATTAGTCGACAAAGGATTTCTTTAGCCGAGGACGACTCTAAAACAGAGTGTAACTGTTTGACCGGGTGCCTGGGGTTATTTTGTGAATGCCCAGTGTAGAATGTGAGTATGTAGGTGTGACAAGGCACAGCCTGAGTCGTCACAAGAGATACACATGTGAGATGTTATTGTACAGATATACATGTCTTAGAGATCCAATATGTAGAGTACCAAAGGACATAAGAACAGGCTAGACAACTGTATATGTACAACTGTTGGAAACAGCGTTTCCCATGTATAAATGCATTTGTGGCAGTCCACCACAATATCAGACAGGCTCATCACAAACCAATTCCCCAAACTGACTCAACATCAACAGTGCTTCTTGTGTGGCATGTACAGTCCTTTCCGCTGCTGATGTGTATTCTAACCACCCCAGTATACCACCACTATGACAGATAACATATGAACATGTGGGAAACACTAAATAAGGATAAGAACACAGGTTTGGTTGTTCATCCATACCTTCACTGAAGTCACCTCCTTGGATCATGAAATCCTTCACAATTCTGTGGAATAGGCATCCTTTGTAATGCAAAGGCTTCTGTGTTCCTTTGCCAATTCCTTTCTCACCTAAAACAACAACAAAAACAATGATATCCATAACAACAACAAAAAAACAAAGATATTCATAAAAATTGGTTTGCTAGCTGACAATTTGCAATCATTTGATACCCAGAAAACACCTTTACCTGTGCAGAGGCATCTGAAGTTTTCACAAGTTTTGGGGCAGACATCTGAAAACAACTCCACTACAATTCTGCCAACTGTGAACAATAAATGTAAGACACAGTCAGAAAAAAACAAAAACAATAGAGGCCTTGCATGGAATGTTTGTGTAGTTCTCTTTCTTCAAGTATGGCTGCCTGTAACCATTGGTAACCACTTTCAAAATAAAATGGCTAATTTCTGTTTAGTTGTAGAGTAAGTAAAACATTGGAAAAGTATATTACTGTTCCACTGTGACTTGTTTACAAGATTCAGTAATAAGACACCGAATTAATAGCTTCTTATTTTATTATTTATTTCTTATATATCAACACATGGCAACTGTTGTCTCTTCCATTGCCATGTACAAAACACAATGGTTGCCATGTTACAGGCAGCCACATTGGAAGAGATGAAACTACACAAACTCCATGCAAGGCCTCAATTGTGTTATACAGAGATACTGTAGGTAACAGGTAGGTAGTCAGCAAGGTGACTGTAATGCCTTCCATCTTACCAAGCACGTTTCCGATGCCAATATCAAGAAAACATCGAGGGCGCGGAGCTTTGATCCCCATGTTGATCTCCACAGGCTGTACCTGGCTGGGTCAAAAGAGAAGATGATGGGCGAGTGACCCACCAGATTAGTTCATCAATGACTGACATATCATCACCATTCATCTACATAGCCTTACTAAGCAGCAGGCAACAACTTTGGTAGGAAATTTAAAATAAATTCAAATGTGCAGATTTTCCCTGTAATCCATTTACATGAGCATTAATTTGCTCATATACCTTATTCATAAAATAATAATTTTCTGTGCTTTATGTCCAAATAAATGCGTATATGATTTGTTCCATTATTCAAAATATGTTTAGCACGCCTCAGTTTCGTTTTATAATAATGCTGTAAGGATGTTAATTCTATGGCTGATGAGATCGATGTTTAATTTTCAAAATATAACGTTAACTGAATTCAAATATCAGACTGATGTTATTGACTGCGAGGATACTTTGCCCCTGTAACTTCAATACAACTTTGGAGGCAATATTTGATTGATTCATGGAGGCAACATTTTATTTGATTAATAGGGACTGTTTGCCATTTGCCCCTGTATATTTCCTTCACATACAATTTAGCGGGAATTCCTGATGATTGAAATTGAAGCAGGTAGGATAAATGAAATAACATTACCAAGTTACCCGACTCTTATTGATTATAGACTTGGGTGTTAACATTTCCAAATAAGCATAGCAAACAGTGGTAGTGTCCCGAATCTAGGCTGATGTACTCGAGAAATGAAGAGCCGACAACGTTTGCTTCAGTTTCGTTACCATTAGTTCCGACTAGCATGCAAGCTAGCTGTTGACTTACAAGCTAGCTAGCTCAATAACTATCCGGGCATGCGAATTAAATGTCACTGGTTAACCCCGTGTGCAGATGTATGGCATTTGCAATCATGAGCATCTCAAATCGTACTTGCTCCACCAAATCGGGCTCTAGATTGGATCAATTCGCACCAACAACCCCTAGTCGGCCTGCTGCTGACTGCTAGCAAGTTAGCCAGACAACATTATATGGATTCTTCCAAATGTCAACATTACTTCCACATGTAAAAACACACATCTATCCACCCCAGACAATGATGAATTACCTCACTTCGCGGACCAAGTACAGTTCCTTACAGCAAACAGTTATTTAAAAACAGAGAAAATCAAGTTTCATTCAGTGACCAGCACAGTGTTTTCTAAAGATGGCGCGGCTCGGACGTCAATGCATTTCGGGAATGATGCGCCAGTCAGCGCACAGAAGACGATTTTCCACACGTGCGGAGGGACCGTGAGTAGCGTTTGTTATAGATACACTGGCCACCCAGCGGAGCGCACCACTTCGCAGCTATTGATACAATTTGGAAACGTGTGTCGAATACAACCCAAGCAAGGGGATGTGTCTTTAGATAAAGGACTATTATGCACTAAATGTCTTTAGTCTGGGCGCTCATACAATGGATGTATACCGTTTGCTGTCCTCAAACCGAAATGATACCGTGCTATGGTGTGCCTGGCCACGTGACAACAATTGTGTAAATGAGATTTGAAATTAACTGACTGTTGTATGACCCATGATGGTCATGAGATTACCATAGAATGCTATAACACTGCCTCACTAGCTACTCCCATAACATACGTGTAACGTTAGGTGTATTATCACTGCACAGCAACTAATAACCATTTTACAAAAGCAAATAATTCTACAGGTGCATTTACACAGATTTTGCATATATTGTGGTAGTAGGTACGATTTTCGTAGTAATACGGTAGGAAGTGAGTCTGGAGTGCGCTTTCTTTTAGTCACTTGGTGTACCGGTGGGTAGTGAATTCAATGAGACTCTTTTGTGCCCGCCCACTTCGGCCCAAGGAATAGATGTCTTGGGCTCTAAAAGGTGCGCACACATTCTGTGACATTTATTATGTGACTGGCTAGGGAAGTGAAACATTTTAGCATGCATGCTAAGTAGTAAATTGTGCGAGCTATTTTTATAGGCATGTTGTATTTATAAAATACATAAAACATAGGTCTGCTGTATAGACAGGACTCCAACTCTGTATTTATCTAGACATGTACTGGGTTTCCTAATGGTTCTCCTGCCTTTGCCTCCCCCCGCACGTGAATACCACGTTAGCAACAGTCGTGTTACTCTCTCTTGGGTAACACATGACTGCAGAAACAAGACCGAAGTCAATGCAAAATCTAGTAACATTAGCTACATAACGCTATCCTCTGATTAGGTACTTTGTTTCTTGCAGCGTGATATTTTCCATCTCTTGAGGTGTGATTTGTCAGATTAAGCCAAGTTAATTGGGTAAGTGTTTTCTCTTGACATACGAATAGCCGAGAATGACCATGCATATCATATGAAACAAGCGTGGGCAAGGTTATATGAAAAACATTGTAATTATTCATACAGGTCTGATGCACACGTTATGGGTGATTCCTGTATCATTAACATTTTGCCATGTTTGTTTTTACAGATCACATTTGTCCCTGAGCAACATTAAACAGCATCTGCTTTTGGATTCTAATCTCATGTGGATGTGACAGTGAACTCAAATGTGGATTTGACAGTGATAACTGTTAAATAAATGAGAATGTGGACTTCTGTTTGCACTTGAGTTGAGCCAAGGTCTGTGTGGTGGTGGCTATGTTTCGGCTCCAATTTGTGAGCTCCTGCTTGCGCAGGTTTCTGCATGGCGGGGCACTGAACCGAGACCAGGTTTTGGAGCAGTTGCGGGTGTGTTCCGCTGAGGACCAGGTGTTTGAGGTAGTGGGTAAAAACAAAGCAAAGCTCACCGTGAACCATGTTGGCTGTGCCATGGGCATGCTCTGGCAGTTCCAGAAAGAGAAGCCAGAGATGCTCAGGACTGTTGAGCTCATCAAAAGCCACCCAGAGTTCCTGACCCTCCGAATTTTGGCAGAGAACAAAATTACCCTCATGAATGATTCCCTGTTGGTAGACATGCTCTACAATGTTCTCAGGTACTTTGAGAAGACAGTTTAGTAATAACAATTCTGACATTAAATATAAATAAATGTTCTGACATTTCAAAGTGCATTACAACTAATTATTCTCCTCCTTTTAGGCTCAGTGTGGAACATTATGACTCCCTTGTTCAGCACTTGGTTTCAGAGGCGTGGCTCAGAATTGACAGGTATTATAATCAGACACTCTGTTATAATCTTATATCTTCTGGTTTGTGGTTGATCTGTTTTATTTATTTAGTGTAAACAATCCATAAATGTGTGGTTTGCAGACTTCCAATGTCATCCCTGTCCAAGTTTGCCATCTGTCTGAGTGATCAGCAACTGCAACAAAGTCCTCTGATGGGTCAAATAGCTGACATTCTCTATCACAAGCTCCCCTCTATCGATGATGCCAGGTACGTAATAAGAACAGTACAGTCAAGAGTAATGCATTTATTTATTTGCAGTGGGCCACCTCATTATCAGACAGCTCCACTACAGGTTCCCCAGATTGGTACAGTAACATATTATTAACAGTGTACACACACACACACACACACACACATCCTCTCCACTGCTTGACTCAAAACAACTTGCCACCACCAAATAACTGTAGAATCTGTGGGAAACACTTGAGTGTTTCATATTTCTAACATTTGTATATGCAGTGTTGGGGAAGCTACTCTGAAAGCATAGTTTTACAAGCCACCAGTTACTTCACACTGAAAGGAGTTGAACTATAACAAAGCTACCCTCAGGAGAAATATGATTTGGTTAAATAAAGTTACTGAGAAAAAGTAGTTCAAACTACTTAATAAAAAAAAATAAAAAAAGATCATATCAACATATGAAATGTATTACAAAATATTATACAAAAGGAAGTCACATGACTGCATAATATAACACTTAATTGAGTTGATTGCAAAAGCTAAAGTACACACGTCATTTTAATAGCTGCCTGCCAGTCGGACATGAACCAACAATTAAAAAAAAAAAAAAAAAATGCAAGGAATGTTAACCGTTTGTTGTATGTGCCTTGCATAATCATAACAGTTAAAACAGTCAACAAAAATTGTGTATGGACTTGTTTATCTCGAACTTTCCCTTTTTGTTTTTTGACCATTTAACAACTTGATCAGAGCAATGGTCTAAAGAATGGGCCTGTCAGCTTCGTTGTAAGAGCAGAATCTCTTATTCATATGACACATGAACGGTCTCTCAAAGTTCTTGTTCCTTTATTTGATAGACAAAGAAATAGTTTGTAGTTTAAGTAGTTAACTACAGCTAATAAACAACTACGGTAACTTTACAAATGTGAATTTAGTTGAACTACTAGTAAGCTACTGTATAATTTAGTTAAACTACTAGTTTAATTACATGTAGTGAAACTACTGCCCAACACGTGTATATGTGCCTCTAGGATCCTGACGACACTGATGATTAGCGTGTCTGCCTTGACATCGCTTCGTCTGCGGGATGCGCTCATCAGCAGGGCAAGCCACCTCCTGGACACCATGGATCCCAAAAATTACAACAACGCCAGGAGGGTGGTGCAATTTCTGCGCAACGTTAAGTACAGCTACCGACCTCTGCTGGAGAAGTGCAACAGGATCCTCTTGCACAATGTTCCCAGGCTGGACGCAGAGAACATCATCATCATTATGGGGCTTTACCAGTCACTGCAGTTCAACAACTTTGTCATAAGGCTGGCTACTAAGCAGAGGCTCATAGAACTGGTTGATTCCAGCACTGATCCTTTCTCCTTCACCAAGCTTTTTGCTGCTCTTGGTCCTATGGCCAGTCAAGAGGTCAGAGAAAGGTGAGTTGATTGATGTGATGTGTTGTTCCTCTCTTGACAGTGTATAGTTTTGTAACTACCACTGTGAGTGGTGTGAAACATGAAATTAAATCTAAACCCTCACCATAATCCTTGAATTATCATGAATCTTGAGTCAGTGTTAAAGGGACACCTTGGCTGTAGTTTTTCTTCAGCAGGCAGACACTTGTTACATTATGGAGAATATGTATCGACATTGTCCTTCAGCTACACTAGAAACGCTTGTTGTTAGTATTGTTTACGTTAATCACTAAATCCGCTTGGTACTGCGAGCTGTAAGCTAATGAGGTAGGTATATATATATATATATATGTATATATATATATACATAATAATTAACATCCATATTGGGTAAACCATGTAGGAACTGTAGCCCTTTTTACACATAGTCCCCCCATTTTAGGGGACTAAAAGTACTTGGATAAATTAATATAAACTTAAATAAAGTTGTCATATTTAATATGCATCACAAATGACGTGACCAGAAGAACAAAAAATATATATAATTATTCAGGAGGAGAGTGAAAAATTAAATCATTCATTCCATCTCTCTCCACTGCTCAGATAATAATGAGGTAGTGGTAGCCTTTGGTTTCAATGAGGAATGCAAAAGTTTTTTTTTTTGTTTGTTAATGGAATGTCAATACGGAAGCTTTTCCACACATTGTGACAGATGCCTGGTCAAGAAAAATAACAGACTGAAATTCAGAATGTCAAGGCATCTGTATTAAATAGGCAACTTAATTCCTCTTAGGCTGGAGAACACAGCACTCTTACTGGCAGATGAGCTCAATGCCCAGCAGGCTCTGGCTGTTGCGGAGACTCTAGAAGGGATTCAAAGTAGGAACCTTCATTTGATCAACAAGTAAGTTCCCATTTCTATCACTGTCCTATAACACCAGAGTTGCTTTTTTTGTGCATAAAATATAATCGTCTGCCAATTCCTTCCCAGGATTGTATCAGTAATCCAGAAGAACTTGCTGGTGTACAGGACAGTGGAGGTGGCGAGGGTTACTCAAACCCTTCTGCTGTTGCATTACCAGAACCCAGAACTCT
This sequence comes from Parasudis fraserbrunneri, assembly GCA_900302295.1. Taxonomy (NCBI): domain Eukaryota; kingdom Metazoa; phylum Chordata; class Actinopteri; order Aulopiformes; family Chlorophthalmidae; genus Parasudis; species Parasudis fraserbrunneri. The sequence goes on from OMKL01033667.1 coordinate 13,258, forward strand.
TCACAAAATTAAGGAATATGCTGGTTAAGTGAGTAGTCATTCTACGTTCTACTATTTCTGATTCACATTGGCTTGGTTGGCTAACTTAAAACAAAAAAGCTGATTTTCACATGTCTCGGTACACAACAGTTTTGCATCAGAGCTACAGGTGTGCAACCGACTTTTTTATTTCTACTTAGTATTTGTTTCTATCATACTGCTCCTAGTGATGTTGGTGTGCATCCTTCTCTGCTTCTAAGCGGCCATTACATCTCATCTCACAGCCTCTTGCAGGTCAACGTCTGCCCAAATGAGGTCACCATGCTGACCCGTGTCCTGTCCATGCTGTCCTGCCCTCGACACGACGAGAATGTGATCTCACGGGTGGATGCAGTGCTGCCCCAGTGCGATCTCAACGGCCTCAATACCATTGCCCTGACCATCGCCAAGTGGGTGCGCAATGACCCCTCCTACCGACACAACACTCCCAGCAAGTACGTACGTCTGCTGCAGACTCTGAACCGCTGTGGGCTCGAGAGGCTGCATACCGCTGACCGGCTGGACCTGGTGCTCGAAGAGCTCAGGTACGTCTCCGGGGAGTGGTTTGAGGAAATGCTGCTGGAAGAAACCATGGTGACGCTGCAGAGGATGGTGGACCAGGTCAGCTGGACTAATGTCCCTGAGATGTCCCTCTTCTTAACCAGGATGAACCATCTCTGCACTCCACTAATGGACCGCATCGCTGACGTTACCATTGAAGACATTGACAAGGTGGCTTTAGAGATAACCTATGAAACATATTAGGACTGTCTTCAAAATTCTTATTCCACTAATAGTCATAGAACTTTGTCGACTAAACAATTAGCGGATTTAATCGACAGATCTGTAAAATTGTGTTACCCACATGCAATCACACAGAGGGGCCTCTTTAAATCTTGTGCTTACCAGAGATATGCTTTTAATTCTTTTTCTAAATAAATAACTCATTCAACATGGGAAAATAGCATAGAAAATGACCAATGGCCTAACAAAGTCTTGGTCGACTAAGACCACATTGACCGACTAATCGACAAAGAGGGGGCAGTCCTAATGCTTTTATACTGAAACAGAAACATGCTGGAAGTTATACACACAAAAATGAAAAGTAGTGATTGTATTTTCCCCTCTTGTCTACCAAGATTCACTACTCTGCAACATATGCCACTCTGCTGCCCTTTGCCGTGCTGAATTATGACCATCCGAAAGTGGACAAGTTATTTGATGTTTGCGTTCAGCACTTTACACCTCATATTAGTAAGTGGATGTCGATGATGTTGCTGTTGTTTTCTGTTGATGTTTTTATAGTTGAAACTAATACACTTCTCTCAATATACCTCTAGTTTAGGGCTGGGCAATATGCCCAAAATATCATATCACAATATTTTTTTTCGTTTTTAGGGTATATGTTTTTCAGTAATAATTACCATGTAATATGACATTTTTTTAAATGTTTTTATCTTGTTATACATCTTGTCATGGTGGCGTTTCATTCAAAATTGTCTATTGTCTATTCAAAATGGTCTATTTAATTCAAAATTGTCTATTTTCAAAATTGTCTATTTTCAAAATTGTCTATTTTCAAAATTGTCTATTTTCAGTGAGAGACACCCTCAAGAAGCACACCTCATCGCTTTCTGTTCACTTGTGCCTCTAGGTTCCTACGACCCACATCTGCTTGTCCTTCTTGCCTATGCCCTGGCAGTAGCTGACTGTTTCCCTGAGGAAATCATTCGAGAAATCTTCAGTATAGACTTTCTTGGCAAGCTGGATTCCCAGTTAGAAGGTATGTGCCACATTAATTGGAATTATCCAATTTATTATTTTATTTATCCAATAAAATGATTGTGTACAATAGGGCTAAATATCACAATATTCAGAAGGAATTGTTGATATTGATATATATCACAATATCTGCTTGGATATGAAAATCACATGTTAGATATTCCAAATGATGTTCATCATATTGGACTGCACGGTAATGGAATGTGTGAGTATCAAACTGATGGCCTCAACAGGTGATCACCGGCAAAGTTGCTTTGGGCTGGCTGAGCCATTGTTTTCCTATGGGGAAAGCGGTGATGCCAACTAGGCGGCAGCGCTACCCTTGGCGTGGCGCACTGATCGAAATTGCCACCGAGTGCTGCGCTCAAAGTTCAAATTATTTCAACTTTGACCTTGGTTGCAGCTGACCTTCCAAAGCACACCCAACGAGAAGTCAGCTTTATGTGATGTAAGCAAAATGAACTCCCAAACAAGGGTGGATCGTGTAAAGAGATGGTGGAGAAATTAATCATTTTACACCACATTAAAAACTGACCACAATCTTTGCAGGGAAAATGTTTTGTTTTGTTTTCACTCAGAAGACAGACGATTGGCACAAAGCCTCTTTGATGAACAGTATCTGCATGTTCATGGCAGTCATCGCTGTCTTTTTTCCCCCTAATCTAATGCACCCTACCCTACATTAACTGGCAGGAAAAGTATTACATGGCAAATAGTATTGCATGACAGCCTTCCTGCTAGCGTGTGCACCTCCATGATGACAATCAACGACATACCATACCTGTACCTTACCTCGCAGTGAGCAAAGAGCAGAACCCTGATCATGTGTAGGCCACTTCAGTTGACTTTCTTGGATATATCAGAAATAATTTTAAGAGAAATCTGACTTAATATTTGCTTTTTATCATTAATTAAGATAGCAACAGTGTATCATGATTTGCTATATATATATATATATATATATATATGTGTATGTGTATGTGTATGTATATGTATATAAAACACAATATGATAACACTTATAGATGATTAACAATAAATATTTATATATAGCCCAGCTCTATTTGATATGCATTGCTTTGAAGATATTAATTTGGGAATACAAGCATATCACAGACCTGTTCAGCAGCATTACTGTTAACTTTTTAACACGTTTCCTGACAGTCTTGCCTGATGCACTCAACCTGCGGATCCGACAACGCTTAATGGAGCTGAACAGAGCTGTGAGCCTTGAGTGCCCCGAGTTCCAGATTCCCTGGTTCCATGAAATGTACTGCAAACAGCTGCAGAAGAAAGGTAAAGAGCCTTGTTATGGAAGAATGACACAAAAAAGACACCATCAGCATGTAGTGTACAGCTTATTATGGTTTTTGTGTTCAGGATTCATATTCCCACGTAACATCTATTCTCTACACATCTATGGTTGTAGTGGTTCAGACCCTTCCTCCGGAATCACATGTACTTCTGTTGGCCAAGGATTGAATCCTGTCAGAACTTTCACTCCTGTCTCCTCTACTCTATCTCCCTCTCAGCCTTCCTACCGTCTCAATTAAGACAAATACTGAAAGAAGTGAACCGCCCACTAACAAAGCAACTAAAGAGAAGTACTGGAATTCATAACAAGCATTGTTTGTGTATCTGTTTACCCAGGGGACAGCTATATCAGTCATGTCCAACAGCAGATCCACAAAATGCTAGGTGAAGTCCTTGGTGGTATTAACTGTGCCCGAGTAGCAGTCCTGACCCCTTATTTTTACACAGTAGGTGAGTAATATTTTATTGTTTTCATTAAAAAAAAAAATCTAATGATGATGGTTCAATTCCACACATTTGATAAGGACATATGTTTAACAGATGGTTCACTGAATTTGCAATGTAGTGTTTTTGTAGTGAGGCAAGGGACTACTCTTCCCTTCCAGACTTTGAATGTGTGCTGGACAAACACAGGAGACCTGTGGCTTACAGTGAGCCAAGCACACTGCAGATCTCTGACAGTGGGGAGGTTCGCTGGGGATCCAGTGTACTGGACAAGGACAGGAGTGAGCTACCTCCTGGAGCTCAACGGTAGGAATATTCAAAATGATGGCTGGATTGCAAAGTTAAAGGGGAATGGGACTAATTTTAAGAATTTTCATGTTATTTCTGTGCTCAAGGACAGTTCAGTCAATATTTGTGAACATGCACCACTCGCTCCCAAAACCAGAAATCGGAGAGAACATCGGATTTGTGGTGTCATGTGGAAGTAAGAGCTGGGGCTGCTCCTTGGACAATGAAAGAGGCACTAACTCTGGAGCCATAAAATATTGAGTTCTCTGTTCCCAAATGAGGTTAATATGCTAGTACTGATAACAGGTTTGAATCACAATATTAACCATATGTCCTGGGGCACAGGAATAACATGTGAATTCTTAAATTGGCGGCATTCTCCCAAGAATTAAGCATTTCTAACATTGTTGTTCCACCTCCTACTTAGTGTTGCCATCGACTTCTTGAATTCAAGGTCCTTTTGCAAAAATTCTCGACATTTGAAAGGTGAAGCCATGATGAGAAAGAGACACCTTGAAATTCTGGGATATCATGTTGTTCAGGTGAGTGAATAAATATGATGTTATTTATGGCACTGTATATCTGTATGAAACGGTGTAAATGTCTGAAACACCCTGTCACTTTTGGAATTCAGTTCATGTTTTCATTTGGATAGATCCCTCACTTTGAATGGAACTCAATGGAGCTCTCGACACAGGATGCTTGGAAGGAATACCTTAAGAAGAAAGTATTTACAGAGCGGTCTTCTTGAGGGACTCATTTATTGAGTTGATTGTAAATGGAATGTTGCTTTCGGTACTGAGTTCTCAAGAGAATATATTTGGGAATTTCAAGCCATTGCCACTGACCGCATATCTGTGTGTTATTAAATGAGTGTATATCGAGTGCTCTTTATTTTCCCCAGAGATTTGAAACCACCATGTAAAGTTGTATCATGCTTTTATATAAGAATTGTCAAATGTTACAGTTTTGTAATAAAATATTCTTTATTTGGTACAGTCATATAGTCATCCATGTATTCTGTGCTTTGCCAAAGTTGCCAAATTTGCCTTAATTACCTTATTACTTGTTATAATGATGGTTCACAAATTAGACACTGTAACTGAACAACAATGCAGACAATTAGGGCATTATTTATGATATTTTAAATACTGAATGGTCCTAGTGAATCACAAATCTGAATAAAAAAGACAATATTCTTGCTCATAACTTCATCAATTTATAACATTTATTTTATGTGCCCTAACTGTTCTTATAATTTGCCCATTTTGGCTGCATTCAAGTGCATGGACACACAGCTGGCCCCAGCTGCATAGCGCATCTCTTTTATCATCCCTGTCCACTGTTTCTTGTCATCTTCATACCTGTTATGATAGATGAAATATGTTAATACACACATAGTTCAACTACTAGCCCATCAGAAATTCCCTTTAATTGCCTAGAAAATAAGAGGAGTGCTTCTGTTGGTCAAAATCACAAATCAGAACAAATAACTTTATAAACCAGTTTATCAATTTGATTAATATTCCTTAAAACATGAAATATAAATGTCTATAATGTATAATTATGATACAATTGTAATTATAAGAAAAATAATTTTATAATTTACAAGAACACGATTATTAAAAATGAATGCATACTGCCAAATGTCAATGATTTCACTGGGGCCACACTCTCCGTTCTCCATCTCCACCATGGCGAAGCCCCCTACGGCATACAGCAGCCCCCCACAGCTGACTAGGTTGACTGAACTCCTCTCCTGCGGAAACTCTGTGAAGGGTGACCACCTGAAACAAGGCAATTATTAATCGGATCCTGCTATTTGTGCTTGTGTATCAGGTCATAATTACAATATTTTGTATTACTAGATGACAAGGAAGAGATTGTGAGATTGTGCACCAAGTAAACATACACATCATTTTGTTTTTTCAAGTGCCTGGAAGTGCAACATTATTACAACAAGTACTACTGGTAATAATTATAATAATATGCATAACAACATACTTGTTTGTTCCAAAGTCATAGGCTTCGCATGTATCTGTGAGGCCATCTTCATTGACTCCCCCGGCCACAATAATCTTCCCCTTGTGGATAACTGCCCCAAACATGGATCTTGGTGTTTTCATAGCTGCCACCTCTTTCCACTCTGACTTTTTGTGGTTGTAAGCAAACATCTTATTGATTGATTTACTGTAACATTGAGACAAGAAGGGGTGATTTCAGATTGACCTGAAAAGTATTCTTCGAAACAAGGATTGTCATGCATAATAATGTATTTTATATCAAACATAACATCTAAGTTTCTACATAGAAGTATTACTTGTCATCCGTTTTTCCTCCAATACAATACACCAGCCCATTCTCGGAGACAACACTGTGGCCATGGAGTTTCAGGGGCAATTTCTTCGTTTCAGTCCACTTCATTTTGCTGATGGGCAGATGAGGTTAAGCGAAAATAGGTTTTAGAGCTGTTTAACACCAGTACTTATTTTGAAGCATTCACTTACATCAACTTATCCAAATGGTTGATATACTCACTCTACGTCATAGCACAGAACAGAATCATGAGACTCATTCGACTGCAGATCTTTTCCTGCTACAGCAAAGATGAGATTGTCAAATTCCCCCATACCAAAGAGACATCTTGGGGAGGGCATGGGTGGCAGAGCTTTCCATTCACCAGCAAGGCTGTCCAACTGCAAGAGATATATGCATTTGTTTTTTTTGTTAGACCTCTGATTTGTAGGTGAAGAAAATACTTATTCAGTAACAATTACAGCACATGACTATTATATATGAATTGTAATGCAATATACATGTGGTTATGTAATGCCCTGTATGTGATTAAGCTGTTTGTGATTGGTTTCACAAAGGTGTAACGTGTTGAGCCTGTTATAAGAGCTTTGAATGGCTAATACACTATTATAACTAACGCATTATAAGCCATGATGGCTGCTTGTTTTAGTGTACAGACATGTTATCCTTTCCTTTGTACAGTACATCTGAAATGTAAATGTAATGGGGAGGACACATGCACATTTTTCTACCTGGTAGAAGTAACACTGTAATGGGGCTTCTTTGTCCTCTTCATCTACGAACAATCCTCCCAAGATATAGAGGTTATTCTTCTTTGTGGTCAAACTGACATGGTTGCGGGGAATCTGCTCAGCCATTGCAGCAAGGAAGCATTCATTCTCAAAACCATCGTAGGCCACTGCAGCACTGTCATTGATCATCAACACAAAGTCTTTGGCATACATGCCATGTCTCCGGAGATCGTTCAGGTAGCCAGGCAACTTACCATCCTCCTCTTCCTCACCGTCCTGTTCCTTCTTCACCTCAGGAAGTTTCCCAGCAAAGGCCTCCTTGATTATTTTGATCTTTTTGAGGAGCTCAGGATCAGACTTGATGATATCATCTTTCTCCACCTTCTCCTTGAAGTACTTCTCTGGGAGCAAGCGGAAACGAATGCAGTCGAAGGCCTCGTTCAGGACCTTGACACGGTTTTCCTTATCTTTCTTGATCCACTTCATCAGGGACTCAAACACCACCTCCTCTTTCTCGACGTTCAAGGAATCTGCTCCAATAATGGCGAAGAGTTCATGAGAAGCAAGCTCTAAGAAGTCTGCATCCTTGAGCATGATTTCAAATCGATTGGCGATGTAGTCTCGAGCAGCCATTGCTAGTCTAGGGCAGTTGAGCACTAGCCCCAGTCTGAAGATGGCGAAGCAGTTGGTCTGTGACAACTTCTTCTGAAGATAATTCACACAAACAGTGAACACTGAGGGGATCTGGAAGCGGTTGGCTACAGCAAAAATATCCTGCACATTGTCATCTGTGATGTCAATCTCTGCTGAGTACATGTAATTCACTATCATCTCCATGATGTTGGGGTCCAGATTCTCCAGAACAACCTCCTTCTTATTGTCCATCTGCTTGCCATCTTCTGAGAAGTAAAGCTCACGGAAATAAGGACTACATGCTGCCAGGATGAGTCTGTGGCAGGGGAAGCTTCTGTCTCCTACCTTCAAAATACAGTCAATAAACTTGTTCTCGTTCAGAAGCTCTTTTAGGCCATCCTGGAGCAGAGTGCTCTGAAAGAGGCGAAGGTCTTCCCTCAAGCCTTGGGGATCCATGCTTAAAGAAGACAAAGGGTGAGGCAGAGGCAGCTCTCAGCACACACTGTCCTGGCTGGCTGAAGACCTGAGAACTATAGGCAGCCAGGTTTAAAGCCCCCTTCAATATAACCATGCCCCCTCTAAATATAGCCACCCACCACATCCAGGAAGAATTCAGGTTGGCCAAATTGGAAAGCTGCTTTCATCACACAGCTGTCAGCGTCACAACAACTGTGGATCTTTGTCACCCTGGTGGTTAGTCATAATAACCATATACCACACTGAAATAGGGGCGATTTCATTTCACTTAGTATTTGTTCATCCAGTTTTGGTTAAGGGGTATGTTCAAAGGAGATGCAATAAAACAAGAACAAAACACAACTTCATGGTAGGTCCATTTGATGATAAATACACCTACAATAATAAACATTTGAGTTCATCCCTGGCCTTTACTACAGCGGTTTGCATATTGTAATAATACATCATAGAAATGACCACAATGCTAAATATAGAACCGTGGAATCATTCATCTGATTAATGTGCGTCTGTGTGTGTGTCCAATACCTTCTATTTAAATGTGAG